>SSNU01000183.1:0-29985 GCA_012064415.1 Gyrodactylus bullatarudis
TATAAGGAAATCTATAGGTCTTTTGTCAGCAGATGTATACAAATACACAAATGTATCAAAAATGACTTTATGAAGGTATTCTTATACAAAATGGTGGCCCGAACTGTTGTCGAGTTCTGCTCTGGATTTTGGAACCCAGAAAAAATTGAATGGTCCAAGAAGTTTCAGAGAGTCGCCAGAACTTTTCGAAACAAACTATCTGCCCAGTACAGAAAACAACTTGGTCAACCCTCAGAGCCTATCAAAATTCGAAGAGATATAAAAAGTCTCATACTTATTAAAAAATCCCTGAGGCCCCAGAGAATCTCTAGACTTAGAGAACGCTACAGAATTGAAGGACATGTAAAAAATATAGCTATATTTAATCGATGTAAAAAACACTTTGATAAACTACCTAACTCTTTGAAGAGAAAAAACTTGGAAGAGTTCTCTCAAGAAATTAAAACCAGATTTATAAACTAATAAAAAAGGAGAAAATAAAAGTTATTATTATTAAATTTATATAAAATACCAGATTTTTCTTAAAGTATATTTTAAAGACGAAGATATATATATACTAATATCAAAATATTTAGTAAATCAACATCAAATTACTCAAAATATGTCTTGTGAAGATATTTATTTTTTTGCTAATCATTTTTCATATTCATTCCTTTTTATTCTTCTTAACTGACTCTTCATAAATATCAAAGTCTTCCCTGATCATTAAAATTAAAAAGATAAAATTTATCAGTCACAAACTAATTTGTTGAAAGTAGCTTGAAATATCATGTATCTAGAGCCATTGCAGAGACGAAAAAAAAGAAATGAAATACTAATTAACTGCTCTCCTCATGATATTTTTCAGCCCATAATTAATTACAAAAAAAATCAAATACACAGAATAAAAGGATGTCTATTGCTGTTGGAATCTTCACCATCAGCTTGTGAAAATATTTCTAAAATAAAAACAAACTGAATTTATTATTATTATCAACAAATTAAAAAAAGGGACATGTAGATTAAATGTAATTCATAATGAACGATTAACTGATATAAAGTGATTGTTTCAGGAAGAGAAACAATATAAATGAAGAGAAAGTAATGAACAGATTGTTACAAAATACTTTTTATCTTCATAAGGTATAATGCCTGACTGTAAATTACAAATGCTTTGATACTAGTTATCATATATGTACCAACTCTTTATCAACGAAAGAAAGAAAGAAAAAAAACATATAAACAAGATTCATTTATATTATTATTCTTATGTAAAACGTAGAGTTATAAATATTAAATTATTATACATATTTTGTGAGAAGATTAATTTCTATCAACTTTTTTATATGAAAATGAAAATTGTAAAGCAGAACATATGTGTTGTTCAATAAATATTTCATTTCATTTCATTTCAACAACTTTTTAACCGTCACCCCCACAGCAGTTTTAAATATCACAGGGTGTTTAGATTAAAGAGTATACCTCGAATTTAAATTATGCTTTAAATGCATTTTTGGGGCCCTAATTATAACATATATAAGAATTAATTGTTTTAAATGGTTTTCAGAAAAAAGGGAATAACTGATTAAAATAGGCATTTTAACACTTTCTGAGGCTCTAATGGTGATCTGAGAATTAACATCTCTAGCGTGATCCATACTCAGTCTAATAAGGCTTCTTGATTGGCAGTGTCGGTGAAGCACATTTTGAATAACTACACAACTCCAAAAAACCATCGTCTTCCAATATCTTCATTGCATCATATATCTTCTCGATGTAATCAGTAGCAACTCGATTAGCAGGGCAAAAATGGGTTTATAACTGTCGATTAGATTGACAGAAGTGACAAAATTTCTAATTAGACCAGCGATCTATGAATTAAATTCTTATGTCGGAAAGGAAAATTGACTTGACTATTTCATTTTTTGATTCAGGATGTCTCTTCATAATTTGTTGGTGTTCTCGGCCTAAAATTATCAAGGAATATACTTCGTTCGAAGGACAATCATTTTTAACATTAGCAGTCTTGTATAATCCAAATTAGTCATACATGAATTTATCCTTCGGAAGGGCAAATCAAAAGTAAATTTGAGTATAATCTATGGCGGAAAATAATTTGTTCTTGGCATCAGCATACTTTGGATCTTTAATATCAATAAAAAAATTAAACCACCAAAGTCTTCCTCTGTGAGCTTCTTGAAATTCGCCTTAGTCATCGAAGCTTTTAATCTACCTGTTTAATATACAGTCTCTCATGGTAAATTGGGAATTAATCAGCAGAAATAATTTTTTTCAGATTATCAAAGTGAACTTTGTATGATATACCATCATGACTACGTAGTAAAAAATTTTTAATATTAATTGTTTAATATTATGTTCTTCATGACCAATGCTTGACAACAACAGAAGTCCACGGGTATCATCAAAACCAATTCGAGGTTCCTCTAGTTCATGTTTAACATGCAGACCATTCTTCAAAAGAACTGTATGAATCTTTAGACTGTGTGAACTTAGAACAAAAAAGTTAACTTAATTGGTAAAATTAGCGATAATAATATATAATAATATTCTATTAAACTTAAAAGTTACTGATGACGAAATAATACTGGAAAAAGCATGTGAGTTCCAGAAAGTCATAAATAATTTTTTCTCTACTTAAAACATGTTTTAAATGTGATTCTTAAATATCAAGAAAGGAACAAGATTAGGTTTTAAACGGTGGTTTGGTTGTTTTTAATTCATATTTTTTTATTGATTGGAAAGTACTACCGAGCTTCTTAGAAAATAGTTTCTGATTCTAATGAACTATTCATTAAGAGGATTCTCATCAGGTATCCTCTTAATGAATAGTTTGTTAGAAGCAGAAAATATTATTTATAATTTTATAAAGTAGGATGATAACTCTGTTAAGAGTTGGTCAAATTTTTGCCTCAAATTTAATAGGAAAAATGTTTAAAGCTTTAAATAAATTATTCAAATATTTAATAAAAGAAAGTTCGAAATCGGTTAATAAATTTGCATTAACCTCAGGAGAATTTACTTGAGGAAGAATATTTTCAAAATAAATATATCTAAAAATATAAACGCGTAATTCATTGCGATGGACAATACATAGGCAACAAAGATGCCCGTGAATTAATATTTTTTCAAAGGTTTTCTAATTATTCTTATTGGGTGAGAATAATTAACTAGGGTACCAATTTTCATTGTCTCAAAATAGCGTGGAGATAAAAATACGAGGCAAGTGATTTGCACGTAACTAAATTCATCCTGTGACTAACACAATAAAAGTGTTAAAAAATATAGTTAATTCATAGGCTTCATGACATCAGAGCCCCTTCACAACAAATACTTTTGAGGCAATGGATATTATAAATAAAAATGTATCAAATGTAAAAAAACTAAAAATGTATCACTTTTAAGATAGTTTGATAAATTTTCACCTGCTTTCTTCACATCAATGAGGTCATAAGAAAGTTAGATAGCAGTCATTCTTGAACTTGCTGGATCGATAAAATGAGCTGTAAAGGACGATTTTGCTTTTGTTACCCAGCTATCTGTAGTTAAAACCAATCCCAAAGCTCAATATTATATTATTTTTCAGTACTTGAGACTTTCTCTAAAAAATATGGTTAGCTCAACTAAATCAACAATTTTTTTCATAAAAGGTTCATTTCGCCTGGTTTCGTCAGTCTCAATTCCTAATTCTGAGGTCCCTAAGTTTATCGCTGGGATTCCCATGTAGAATTTTAAGGTTTCTTTTATTCGCCTCGCATCCGCACCTATCAGGGTTGCCTCACAACGTTCTCCTTTGAAATTTTATGAAGAAACGGATGGTCCCTTCGTTTTGTTCTCGTCTATCACATATCTAACTTCTATCTCAATATGAATTCAAAGTTTAATATAATTACTTTTCAGCTTTTGAAGATAAAATCAAAATTTATTATGAAGAAGATGGAATTAAAAAATGTGATACAGCAGATGATTACGATAAGAATTTTAATAAGTTTACATTCTACAAGAGTGTTGAAAATAAAAAAGTTAAGCTTTTTGAATGTGAAATTTATTCTTTCGGTCGCTCTGGTGACATGGACGCAATAGTTAACAATCGTTATACAAGTATCTACATAAGAAACTTGGATTATTTTAAGTCGACATTTGAAAGTGATAGTAAGAATATTTTTAAAGAATATGTAGATTAAGAAAAAAAGTCTTGCCATTTCAATGTGGGGGTCAATTTTTTTAATAAACAAACCTTCTATACCCCATTCATCAAGGAAATGTTGACCATCCCTTAACATCTTCATTTTTTTCTCTTTTTATATCTGTAAACAAATCTTTAAATGAGATATGCTCAAGCCCTTTATACAAAAATCACAAGTAATTCACGTGGTTTTACTTCTATCTTTAGTATCCAATGAAAGTGAAGATAAAATCTTATGACTGCTGAATTCTTCAATTAATTCTTCTGTAATGAAAAATAATGCTGAAAAAGTCGCTATCGTCCATGAGTTAGAATCCTCTAATCATTCTTCAAAACGATCCTTCAAGACGATCACAACTATTTTGGTAAGAAATAAATTATAAATCGCTGCTACCATTAATTATGAAATTTTCATATATTTTATTATTTGCCCGGTGTGGCGTAGTGGTATCTCTCTCACCTCTCATTCGGTTCAAACCCTCCCACACCGGGCTCATTGAACACTCTTTTCCTGTTCCCTTATTTGTACAAATCATTTCTATGAATAAATATAAATGTTTTAATTTCAAAAAAAAATATTGAAGAAATATTTTATTAATAGTAGATAAGTTTCAGCACTATCTTAGTTCATTGAGTCAAATATTATTTCTTACGTTTCAATATTCAAGGTTAAAACATGCTATTTGGGTGAATTGAAGGCAAAAATAGAGCATTAATCATTTAGACCGATGAAAATCGAGAATGGTGAATAAACCAATGTACTTGAGTGTATTGTGGTGTACAATCATGGGGCCAAAAGGGTATAAAACGAGACATTATTCCATTTAAAAAGAAATAGGTTAATGAATCGGAGCTTTTACCTGTATCCCTTTTTAATGATCGAATCTGATCTGTTGACACAAATGGAGTAGAGGTAAAAGCTATTAAACTTGCTTGGGGTAGAGATATTTTGAGGCGTGTTTTAGTCAATTCACAGTATAACTATATTATTCATCTGAATCAGTAGAAATATTCATTTCTTAGAGGATTTGGAATTATTTACAGAAAATAATTTTCGACTATTTATATAAATCACAGCAAGAATCCTACTTAAAAATCAAAAATTATATATGCAGAATACAGAACTAAAGTTTTCAAATTTTTCCACCAGGGATTACATCAGGGGCAGAAAAAGACTATATGCTAACACATCGATACGCAATTTTTCAGAAATTTTCTTGTTAGCTTTCAACACCATAATTATAGTGAAGTTAATAAAATAATTTTTTTTCCAAATTTGAAGAGGTACTGGGTACTTTACTTCCTAATAATTATGATATATAATTAGAGCAGCAAAATGCTCAAGTCGCATAAAAAAATAAAATATTTTTAGTGAAGGCTAGGGACTCGCGGAGAATCATCTTTTCGAAAGAAGGAAAAGAGGATAAATTTTTATCAACTTTCACAAGCTGCTCTAGGAGATCAAATTCTTTGGTATTCAAAGTGAATAATAGCATAGAAATTGAGCTAGACTTAACATTCTCAATCGTTGAGTTTGATAAAGGATGGTATACAATTATTAACACTCTGTATGAAGGAAAATTTATTGATGTTCGAATTAAATCACCAACAACATTGGATACTATTGGTAAGTTTTTTTTAAATTTTTCTTAATCCCTTAAATTACTGTCAATTACACACATGATGGGGGAAGATAATATTTCCCGTCAAATCAGATATATATTTATTTCATCGTCCGAAAGTATTTGAGTATACTAAAATCCAATAATATTGAAGCAGGGAATTTCACTTTTTTTCTTTCTGTCTCTAATCCTTTTCTCCTGTATGATCACGTTTTAAATAATGGGATTGAATATTTTACAAAATTGTAAGAAAATTTTCTCAGCTTTCTCAAGCACTAAAAAGCTTCTAACATCACTCAGTAATGAAATAAAATAACTCTGTCATTACTTTCTAGTCAAGATATTGTCAAGACTATGTTTTTTTCATAAAATTTTTGTAAGTCTCATCATGCTAAAATTATAGTACTCACAGAAGTTTTTTTTCTAAGTTGGGATATCAATTAGAAATAATAAAAAATTCTATTTCAATATGATTCAACTCATAAATAAAGAATAGAAAAAAACTCCTACTCCCAATGTTTGTGATTTTGTTTTGTTAGGTGTGAAAAGGAGGGTTTGCCTAATAAAAAATTCATGATTATCAATTGATAAGTCCTATGTATCATCGGGGTCTATAAATTCTAAAAATATCGTGATAATATAACCTATCAATCTCACAAATGCAAGAGTTGGGTTTATTGAAAAGACTAATGTTAATGACTGCGGGCGTGAAGAAGGCTCCAAAACTCAAGAAAATAATTCTGTTTATTGCTAGAGATGTAAAAGTTATAAGACTTTGAGGCATGGAAAGTAATTTATCAATTCACTATTATGATTCTTTCATAAGTTTATCCAAATTTATATCAAGCTTGGCGGTGAAGATGAAATTTTTCAAATTGATGAATCACATATATCGATCCGAAATTTTTTTTTCGACCAAGTCCTATTGATAGTTTGAGGTTTTTATGAACAAAACAAGCAATACATGGCGCCTGTTGAAACTAGAACAAAATCAGTGCTTAAAAATAGATCAAAAATTACATTCTTCCTTAATTATTGTTACCGATTGTTGGAAAGAGTATCTTGGCTACTTGCCTACAAGCAAATCTAGGTTAATCATAAGAGAGAGAGAGTTTGTCAATGCAGCTGGCTATCATACAAATTGAATCGAGGCTAAACGGAGTGAATTTAAAAAACTGACAAATAAAATAAGAAATAGAAAAAGAACGCTAGTAAAATCCAATTTAGATGAATATTTGTTTTTCCAAGAGTATAAAGAAAGAGTTTTTTACAGAAGCTAATTTAAGATTAAAAATTTTTTTTATTATTCTTTTTTCATTAAAATTTTATGGTTACTTTTGAGTAGTAAACCAGAAGATCAACGTTAATCATTGGGTTTGTTCATTCAACCATTTGTATGTTTTATAAACTTTTGAAATTCTTTACTGAAACTTTGCAAATTTCCGTAAAATTTAACGCTCGTTTTATCCAAATGTTATATCTCATTTAATAGCAAAGGTACATTTAATATATTTAGTTTTTTCGAAAAAGGAAAAAATACTCTTTTTAATGGTGATATTATTCAAGAAAACAATGATCTTAAGAGAGTTTAAAGTTTTTCTGATCGGTCAATGAATAATCAACGCTCATTGGTCGAATATTTTCGGGCAGAGAAGTATAAGTAAAGATCTGGTTCATGAAAGATTTAATTTATCCCGAGACATCATGAAATTGACTATAATTTTAAGAAAATTAAGCTTGATTCAATTATTAGTATCCAATATTACATATATTTATGACACAGCTGATTCCTCTTTTTGTTTTTGTTTGAGAGGTGTTGATTAAACTCTGATTTTATCTGAGCAATAGAAGAATTCATAAAAAAAAGGCGAAGGTTTGTTAAAAGAATAGCGCTTTATTTCGTGGCATACTCTTCAGCTTTTACATGCCAGATTTATATACAAAAATTACAAGAAATGATGATAATTGATTACTTTCCTTAGAGGTGAGTGCGTGTGTGCTTCTTTTGGTACTTCTGCTGTAGTTTTCTTGGTTTTGGTATTATGCGAGTGCATTTGGTGGTGGGAGAGTTACCATGTGCGTGTTTATACTGGTTCTTTGTACATTTGTATACGGTCTTTCAATGGAATAGATCATGCTAAACAGGATTTTGAAAAATAATGGTTTGAGCTTAATTATCTGAGTTCTATTAGTATTCATTTTGAGACAAATATCTGGTTATCTTTTTCTGATCTTTGTTTCCTTCCGGCATATTCCTTTTTCTTGGTCTGGATCTGGTTGAAGGTCAGAGCTTTGTTCGAGGACAATAAAAGTATCATCCAGGTAGCATGCATAAAAAGGGGAATGACTGATTAGTCTACTCATCTCACCAAATTCAAGGGATGCAAAAAACATATCAGCCAAGAGAGGAACAATTGGACGGCCCATTGCAACCCTACCTGTTTGCTTGTATTAATTTCCGGCAAATTTGAAATCTATGTTCTGGACAGTCATCATTATCAATTCAGCAACAACGCTCGAAAGAATACTGCAAATAGAAGAAACAGTATTAATTTTTTCACAAATAAACTTAACCGTTTCTTTCAGCGGGAAATTAGTAAATAGGGTGCTGACATTAAACGAAACCATTTGCGACCCTTCAAAATTGACATCTCTAAGTTTCTTCACAAATTCCAAGGAGTTCTTAACAGAAAATTTGACGATTTTGTAGTGTTGCTGACATGTCAAGAACAAAATAGGAAGTTCCAAATCGATAAATATTGCTCTTTTATACAGAAAACCTAATACAAACTCCCAAACTGATATAGAAATTGCTAACAATATAGATGAAAACATAACCCTTGATGATGACTTAATTTTTCTGGGAGACATTAACATGCCTAATGAAAACTGGAACAATCCAAACTCTGATATTGGTATACTATTACAATCTTTCAATCTAAAACAAAATATTCTTGACTGTATATTTCTAAATGCCACAACTCTGTCATTCTATGTTGAAACTCAAAATATATATCACAACAAAGATCACTTAGGAATTTTCTGCACTATTGATACACACCTCACAGAAATTTCAATGCCTTCGAATAATGAATATTCTTTCTATGATTTTACTGACTACAACGTCTTCAAAACAATAACAATTATGCCCGAGAATTACATCAAGGCAAATAACATCATTGATTACTATAATAGAATATTGCTACTATTAAAAAGCGTAGAAGAAACATTGACCATCTCGAATTAAAACTAAATAATCATCTCTAACATCAATGACTGATGCTCGTATTGAGAGGAGCCTAAAGAATGAAATTAAACAAAGACCCAAAATTGGTTACCAACAATTGAACATATACACTAAACTTCCTAGAAAATGTATTATCCGAAAAATAATTGATCGAAATATTTCTACCTGATTACTCATGAGTACGACCATTAATTTTCAAAAATATTTTTAGAACCTCGTGTGTTCTGAAGCGCCAAATAAGGCTTGAACTTCACAATAAAATTATAAAAATTTGTATTTTGGCTAATATCGCTATGCTCTTGCCTCTAAACCTTTTTCCATTAATCTAGCTCCATTAATAAGCGAAATATATTTTTTTCGTTCTACATCAATAAAAATAACTCCATCCGATGCAGAATGAAAAGTTGTTTCACTTGCCTAAATTTTATGCATCAATATCATAATCGGTGAAAACTAGACGAGTTCAAAGTTGATATGATCGGGATATTTGTTTTCGAATGAAAATCGATAAAATTCCATTTTTAATCTGACTTTAGTTATGGACCCCCGTTTTTTCTTACCGATGACGTCATATCATGTAAGCTTTGCCATGTTGGGAGACCCCCGTTCTTATTCTAATAATGAAGGATGTTGAATAATTATAATGTTGGCAGATCCCTATCCTTACAATAAGAACGGGGGTCTCCCAACATGGCAAAGCTTACATGATATGACGTCATCGGTAAGAAAAAACGGGGGTCCATAACTAAAGTCAGATTAAAAATGGAATTTTATCGATTTTCATTCGAAAACAAATATCCCGATCATATCAACTTTGAACTCGTCTAGTTTTCACCGATTATGATATTGATGCATAAAATTTAGGCAAGTGAAACAACTTTTCATTCTGCATCGGATGGAGTTATTTTTATTGATGTAGAACGAAAAAAATATATTTCGCTTATTAATGGAGCTAGATTAATGGAAAAAGGTTTAGAGGCAAGAGCATAGCGATATTAGCCAAAATACAAATTTTTATAATTTTATTGTGAAGTTCAAGCCTTATTTGGCGCTTCAGAACACACGAGGTTCTAAAAATATTTTTGAAAATTAATGGTCGTACTCATGAGTAATCAGGTAGAAATATTTCGATCAATTATTTTTCGGATAATACATTTTCTAGGAAGTTTAGTGTACTTTAAATTCTCCAATGAAAACGTATCAAAGAAAACCCTGACACCATCCAAGAAAAGTTCATCAATGACTTCAATGCATCACCCCAGTTCAACCCTAACAATCTTAGACACAACCCATGTTGCGGAGAGGATATTAATTATAATTTTATGTCATATACTCAATTCTTCAATATGCTTTCAGAACTTAAATTCAAGAATCGACGAGACATCTACAATATTATCATAAATATATTGCTCAATGGTCACTGCACATTCTTAAATAACATATATAATCTATTTAAACAATCCTTTGATGAAAATTATATTCCAAAAGATTTCCTTGCAACAAAAGTTATTCCTCTTCCTAAAAAGACTCAAATGAATTCAGACCTATCTCATTACTGTCAACACTCATGAGGATCATTGATTCCTTCCTGTTTATTCAAATAAGGAAATCTGTAAACATTAACATAATTGACCCTAATCAACATGGCTTCTGTAGGGGTAAATCATGTGAAACTAATCTTTATCAATTTCTAAACTACATCTCATGCTTAAAAAGCAAAAAGAAAAAAATAGTTGTTGTATACATTGACCTTAGTAAGGCCTTTGATAAAGTCTACTTCCCAACTATACTTGAAGCCTGTCATAAAGAAGGTATCTGATGCAAACTTTTAAACTATCTCGAAAACTATCCCATCAATAGGAATCAATTTGTCGAATACAATGGCCAAAGATCATATAGCCAAATAATCAAATCAGGAGTCCCTCAAGGAACCAGAGTTGGACCTCTACTTTTCAATATTGTATTTGCTGATATTCAACCTTCCTCATTCAAAATTTTTAAATATGCTGACGACTTTAAAAGTCTTTGATTTTGATGGTACCTATAACACAAATATTATAAATTCAGAAATATCAACTATCATTAACAAATTAATGAGCTTTGGATTGTCCCCTAACATAGAAAAATCATTCTACTCGACTCCAAATGAATCAAGGATCACTGATTTAAATATCTACATCAACCAAAATAAAATTCACCCTAAAACTACAATTAAGGACCTTGGGATTACTTATTCATGGAAACTCGATTTTGTTGATCACTATAAAGAAATTATTAAAAAATTCATTGGCCGGCTCATCCACATCCACAAATGCATCAAAATCGACAGCATGAAACTACTTTTATTCAAAGTTTATGCTAGACCAGTAATTGAATACTGTTCTGCAATCTGGAACCCTGAATGTGACAAACGGTCTAAAAAAATACAAACTGCATGCAACAGATTTACGTGCCTTTTGTCATCAACATACCAAACTGAAATGAAATCCACATTTGGCGCATTTTCTATATCCTGTCTTGTGATTTTTTCTAGGACATATACTGCAGCGTTTCGTTCCAGTGACCACTTTTTGAATTTTTTTTCGGAGGAATACTAGCTAATGAAGATGCAGACGTATCTAGAATTGCTTCAATATTTCTTTTGCATGCTCTTTTATGCATTAGACCAATTGCTAAATCTTTCAAGAATATTCTTCTTGATATTTTACCATGCTCATCCAGAAAACTAGGTGTTCGTATCGAGAACAATACAAAAGCATTGTATGCAGCAATATCTAGGACATTCCAGAATAATGCTAAAGGCCATCTTCTCGTAGGTCTTTTACTGCTGTAGTTTCGAATCAATTGATCTAGGGTGTCAACTTCCCCTTTAGTCGAATTGTAGAAACTTATAATTTCAGGCTTATCTCTTGAATCGTCAACTTTTTGATGCAGGCTGGACAGTAATACAAATGGTCGATTTTTCTTCAGGCCAAATCGAAGTAGAATATTCTGATCATTGTAAAGATACTCTTAGTCCCTTCTATAATTTTTCTTTTCCACAAAACAAGTTGGGTAGAAATCTTCTGTTTGTTCACAAGTGCCCACAAAAGATGTCTTCTTGGTATTCAAATAGTTAGACAACTCAATTGAAGTAAAGAAGTTGTCACAGGTTATGTTCCTTCCTTTATTCAAGAAAGGATCTGTGAGCTGTTTCACGACACGCATACCTTGATTCTTTTCGACTGTTCCTTCTTTACCAATGTAGATGTCTCCATTTAGCAGATAACCGTTCTTCGCATCACATGCTGCCCAAATTTTAAGACCATATTTGCCGGGCTTTGAAGGAATATACACCTTGAAAGGACATTTACCCTTGAAGTTGACCAGTTGTTCATCAACTGTAATCTGGTCTGACGGCTCATAACCACTACAACTGTTTTGAATGAATCTTTGAAAAAAAGCATGTATTGGAGCAAGTTTGTCTTTCCTTTCTTGACTATCTCTTTCAATTTTGTTGTCAAATCGTAAAAAGGTTTTGATAACATTGAAACGAGATAAAGACATGTATTGATCGAGTTTGAGTTGATGATATTCGTCAGACCACAACTCACTAAGATTCATGTTCTTCTGTTTACACACACCAAAATATAGTCAAATCCCAATCCATATGGACACTTCTTCAGAGGTTATGTGGCTGCATTTTGACTTTTTGTGGTCAATATACATGTTAGAATAACGAGTAATGTCTCTTATCATATCTAAATTTATCAGATGAAGGAAAAATTCTGTCTTAGAAATTAACTTTTTCGCGGACCCTTTTAGACCTGGCTTGGCTGTGAATATATTACGAGCTGGTGGCTTTGTTCGACAGGGCTGGATGTTTGTAAATTCAAAACTGCCACATTTTGACTTATGAAAGCTTATTGAAACGTCAAAATCATTTTCTTCGTCGCTGGAGCTTGTCTCTTGAAGAATATGGTCTTCATCTTCTGAGGATACATCTGAAAGATCATCATCGCTGTAAATATCAGAAACGAGTTTTCTAGAGAGCACACTGAGTTCGTCTTTACTCATTGTAAGGGGATAAAATAATGAAAGTAAAGTCTTTCAAGTACATAATGCAATACATTTTTAATTGGGGGTATTATACCCCCAGTTACCACCATTTTACTATCTAATTAGGAGAATTGATAATCAAATTTAGAATAGCATAGTGATTCAGGTTGGAAAAAGAAAAAAAATTATCTAAAAATGTGATGTGAAAGTGAAAGTATATAACCCCCATTTTTCATTCAAGGGTTAAATCTTTATGGACTTTGGGAAGCAGATATAATCTTCAATAATCTAATGTTGGTCTTATTGAATAGGCTGTTATCTCATCAATGTAGTCATTCATTAGATTAAGAATTTTAAGTTTAGTTAATAAACAAAAGGATTCTGTACAGCGATCAGTTTAAATAAATACGAAAAAGAATAAATTATCAGACTTCAATTTTATTGGACAACTTTTTCCTTGATTTCTATTAGTCGAATTCCCATTTCAATGTACAATTAATATTTTTTAAAAGTCGTAATACTTTTCAGAGTTTTTACCTGTATAATAATTACCAGTTACCATAATTTGCTAATAGGTTAAGTTTCTAATAACTCACATCATCTTTTTATTTTCTTAGAATCTCATTATAATTAAAGTTTGTTAATTTTCTAAAAAATTAACCCTACTTCTGAAGAGAAGAAAAGTAGATATTTAAGTATCATTACCATCTTACTATTAATAATAAGTAAATATAGACCTGTTTTATATTCTCTATTTTAGTTCAAGAAAAATATAAAACTCGCTATAAAACGCATGGGTAAATTCTAAATAACTTAATAGGTATTAAATTTAATACCTATCCTTTTCACATTTATTGGTTGAAAATAGCTTTAGTCAGAATTTTCTAGTATCTAGTGAAATATAAGGTAAAAAGAAAACTTTAAGATTCTCCATCTTAAAGCACAAAAATGTTGAACACATATCCTTGCTTTTTGAAACTCTTAAAAAGGTGGTTCTCCTAACAGTGTGATGGCATTTATAGGAATTATATTATTTAAAAATTTTATTCCGCATGCTTATATAACAACTATTATTTTCTATCAGTTCATGTTTTTAGAGCAAGCAGATAGTTTTTTGACAGATGATGAAGAAGGGTATATATATACTAAAATCAAATCTGGAATTGAAAAATGTGAATTCATATGTTGTGGAAACAAGACTATAAGTATGAAGCCATACAAGATTATTGAAATAAGAAAAAAGTATGCGAGATTTTATGGTGAAAAAAATAAGAAAATTGTAAAATTTACTATGGACGCAGGGAATTTCAATATAATTCAGGAATTTATGAGTGAGATAAGTAGGATTGACAAATGAGGCTATGGCTTATTTCATTATAATTTTTTTCAAAGCAGAACGATTACGATGTAACAATAATTCAGTCGTTTTTATTTCCACTTGAAAATACATTGAGAGATGCCTTACAACCACAATATCCGTATAACAATGTAATACCTGAAAATTGAATATAATAGTATGATAAATGTTTCATCCCTTTTATTCTTTGTACTATTTATGGTCGTATGCATAATTCTTCTCCTCACATTTATGTAAGTAAATGTTATTAGAATAAAATACCCACTCGTCTTCTTGCTTCGGTCGCATTTCTTTGCATAATCACTTTTATTTTTTATTCAAAATAAACATTTTCTAAAAAGAAATTTGAACAAAGACTTAAAATTCAGTCAACCTTGATATAAAGTGGTGTGAAGCTCATTGTTCCAAGTTTTCAATTACGCGGTTTTTTCTTTCGTCATGGTAACTTATTATAAAATCAATATTCAGATCGCATTAACAGGGTGTTTTGTTCAAAAGCTTTTCATCTAATCAATGTTGTAGAAAATTGTTTATCAAGTTCATTGTCTTCATCAGCAAAGTTTGCAGTAAATTGCATGTTTAAAATTTTTTTTTTCAACTTTAAAAATAAGGATAAATCTTCAATGTTTTCGTTATAATTTTAGCGTATGGATTAATTCATCAAAACTAGATTGAAAGTAATCTATATTGAATTCATAAATTGTGGAAAACAAAATTTAGTTTTATGATCGTTCAGCAGGTTTTCCATAATGGATATTGAATTACATTAATGTGAGGAGAAGAAGTATACCAAAGACCAAAGACAGTAGAAAGAATAAAAGGGAAGGTAACATTAGTCATACTATCATATTAAATTCATAGGAAATTTAATCTATTGTTATTTTAGACATTTTTTTAAACAAATTACGCATGTAATTGCCGATGGAGTTAGTTTTCAGTACAAAATTCAGAATTAAGGTATGATTTAATTTCATTGGTTGTTGGTTTAACGCCCTCTCATTGGTTGAAATATATAATAAGTACGATTGATAATTTGGGCAGAATGGGAAAGAAAACGGGTCCTTCACCTGTAGTTATAATTATAATTTATACTTTAGTTGTCTGGATGTAAATAGGAATTGGTAATAAAGGGTGTAAAACAGAAAATTATCATATTTTTATTGTTTTGATAAAAAATAGGTAATTTATTAGATAGTATCCGTTGATCTATAGATAATTTCAAAGTTTTGGTTGGAAACTTCTGCTTCGCATGTCCTCAGATGCTCTCTCACTGCAGTTTGCCCAGTGTAGAGATTCTCTTCGATTCTATCTTCTAGACATCTTTTGGTTTGGCCAATATACTTGGACTTACAAGTGCAAGTACAGTTGTATCAGAAAGTAAAGTCTCGTTATCATATTCATCATCTCATGGAATATCATAACTATACTTTTATGTGTATGGGTTTATTACTTTATAAATATAAGTTATTTATATTAACTAATCATATTAACTTTAATTTGATCACATCCTAAGCAAGTAAAAATCATGTATTTTTTGACACTTTTAAATCTCACTTAATAAATAGAATATGAATTAAAAGTTGTTACATATGAAGTTGATAATTGCTAAATGTTTCATTTGACATTTGTAAACTTGTAAACTACATGGCTTATCTTAGTTTTATTAATCGTGTATTTTGCCTTGTTAGTAAACATTTTATGAGTTTGGAAGGTCATTCTTAAAGATTCTTTAGGGTAGGTTTGGGAAAAGACTTCATTTATCTTGCTTTGAATTAGTGTTGATGCCTTATCCCCTTTGAAAGGTAGGTTCATGTAGACAGTTTCACCTTCATTCTCTTTGGGCTTTTTCCTAGAGGTTTACATCTGAGAGAGCCTATCGTTGATCAGTTTGATTGGATAGTCGTAGTTGAGGAATATGCGGATCAGTTTTTCCCTCTCGTATTCCCAGGTTGATTCTGAGACCACGTTCTTGCAACATAAGTTGAGTAGTTTTCTTAGCGAGTTGGCTGCCGAGTCGATATGTTTAAACTAGATTGATTCTGTTTCACATAGTCATGAATGAAGACCACTGTTTCTTTAAATGGTACATTAATGAATAAGGATTCGAAGGATAAAATTGTTTTCTCTGTTGTATCCAGGTAGTTGACTTTTTCCACGAAGTCAAATGTGTTGATTAGTGAATAGTGCATAGAACATTGGTTGAAGAATTTCGACTTACCATTCTGCTATTTTTCTCGTTAGAGCTTGAATTTTTTGGTATTTGATATGTTTGTTTTGCATCACAAGCTTCAGCTCATCATTGACTTTCTTCTCGAAGATTTTTGGTATATGATCATTTAGTATTGTTCTTATCTTCAGGAACTTGGAATTGTCATGCAATATACCATTCATCGTGTTATTGTACTTGTTTTTTTGGAGAATGACCATTGTGGATCCTTCGTCTAGTTTTGTAAGCAGAATATTTTGATTTTTCTTTAACTTCTTCAGGGCTTTGTAATGTCTAGGTTGGAGGTATTCAAAGTTAGTCTCTTAGCTCGAATATTCTTTCTATAAGGTCACCATCGAGAGCTGAAATCTTTCCCTCGTTTTTTCATCTCTCCTGAATTACTGGTCCGTTCTGTCAATTAGAGATTCAAATGCAACTTTGGTTTCAATTTTTGAGTTATTTTATTTCAGGATGCAGAAAGATGGCACAAGCATGAGTAGTTCTTTATCCGTCTGGTCGAATTGGAGGTTTGAGAAATAAAAAATACACTCTGGAAGGATTTTGCCCGTCAGAACATCGAATTTAATATTTTCTAGCTTCTTTCTATGTTTAATATATCTTATCACCACTGCTGTAGCTTTTTTTGTACCTTCATTGTTACTGGTTGTGGTTATTGAAGCAATTAGCTCATCATATTGGATTTTCTTGACCAGGAAGTTCAGATTCACACCGGCCTTCGAGTTGTAGAATTCCGCGCAGTTTCTGAGATTTAGGCTCCATTCAGTTAGTTTTTTACATGCCTAAGCCTCAGTAGAGTTTTCATTTGATTTGGCAATATGATGCTTGTTGAAAAAACACTTGCCGTTCAATTCATGGAGAATTCCAATCTCTGAATAAATTTATTGCTTACTAAAATTACGAATATTTTTCATGAATCAAAACTAGTGGGAAAATTCTTCAAGTCATATTTTATGAATCAAAAGAATAAGACTTAAAATTAATAATAATATTTTTATTTTAGTCAATTTATATTATCAATGTTCTAAGCTTTAATTTGAATACTGCAATTCAGTGAAATAATCTTTCAACTGTCGAAAGTTCAATTATATCTTTGTCATTATGCATAAAATATTAAAAAATGAAATAAAATATTATTGTTAGATTCTAAACTCATGTGGAAGGTTAGAGAACAACAAGCGTAAATTTGAGTGATAAACGTTGTATTTCGCCGGGTCTCTTCAGACTCTACCCCGGTTAACATATAAATACTATTACAATGCTTTATTTGGGACCTTCCATTGGTTCATTTTGGCTTCGCAACTTCTTTCAGAAGGGTGGAGAGCTTGCTGTGAAATTCATCTCTTGATCTGCTAATTACTTTTGCCTTTTGAGAAAGTTGTCAATTTGTAACTGCCCACTGTACCTTTTTCGTTTTCTTTTGGTTGTTGAGCAGTTTTTCCTTTCTCTTTTATCACTAATTACAGGTTGACTGGTAATTTGATTATCAACTATTGTTGACTTCTCACTGGTTTCACATTTTGCCAATTCTGTAATAGTTGCTGGGGCTGTACACTGAACCAATGGAAGGTCCCAAATAAAGCATTGTAATAGTATTTATATGTTAACCGGGGTAGAGTCTGAAGAGACCCGGCGAAATACAACGTTTATCACTCAAATTTACGCTTGTTGTTCTCTAACCTTCCACATGAGTTTAGAATCTAACAATAATATTCTTGATGAGGTTCGACAATATTATCGTACAAATGAAATAAAATATATTTAGACAAACGTCAGAAAAAAATTGGTAATTTGAGTTGGAGAAATCACACGAAATTTATTGAATTTGATAGAACTGAAATTTGGGAAAATGTTATAATCTTTTATGAGAAAAACTGTAAAGTCCAAGAACTGAATTTACTGAATATTTTTATTAATCATTCTCTCGAAGGAGTCTTGATTTTGAATAAGGAGATAATTTTATTCAGTTTAAGTTTGAATGAAAAATATGCACATATAAGAAATGAAATAATGAAAATTTCTGGTGAGATTTTGCTAAGTTATTTTATTTGATATATTTTGTAATAATACAGGTTTTTACACAATATACTTTTTGTAAACCAAAATAAATTCAACACATACTTTGTATGATGCATTTTTTGAGACATAAGCGCTACTCATCAATCTTTACATGCTAATATAAGTATACAATATTAAGTATACAATTATAAGGGTTATCTACTTATCGCGATATGTTTAAAACGATTTTTGACTACAGATATTTTGATATCATTGAAAGCTAGGTAGGCAGTAGATATTGATGGAATTTCATGATATCGTTCTTGAGTTTACATCTTCCCAGGCATCAACTGCCATTTCACAACAGCGGCCAGACAGTTGTAGGCAGCTGTTACAAAAAGCAAAATGGCTTAAGATGGGAATTTTATAGGAAGCTTAATCTGGTTGAAAAGCTTAAGAAACGTTACCGGAATCGAAAAGTTGATGAAGTCGAAAAAACTAGAGCAGCAGGAGAATTCCAGCTATATGATATCCCAAGATGTTTCATACTTATGTGATGTTTGGAACAGTATCAACAGCCAGGTCGTGGCTATTTCACTGCACAAATGTGAAAGATAAGTTGTTCCTGCTATTTAAGATGACTTTGACTCCTTCGACAATCGCATGCATTTTTTTCGAGAAAGAGGAGACAAGAACAATTACTTTTTGAAAAATTTGAGAAAAAAATTCTGAAGAAGTTTTCATTAAATCTAGTTCTTTTAAAAATTTTTTATTTTTTAATCAATCGTTGACAAATCAGAGTAGGAAAATAGATCTTGGAAAAATAAAAAGATGTTTTTTTCAAGTTATGCAAATAAACTCAAGATTATTCTTGTTTTCATTGATGGGTTCATTTCTTTACATTGACTTCTAGAACACACATTCAAAATTTTCAACTCTTAAATAAACAGTAGCTTTGATGTGTGACACCCGACAAAATCTCTTGTCATTGTGCAAAAAAAGGGGGAGTTAATTGATGAGAGAAACAAATATTCAATTTTTATCTTTAACATTTTGTACACGGGGCTTCTATGAAAAGCTAATTAAATTTTTTAGGGGAATGTAAATTAAATTGATTGCATAAGTATACATTCTTGTATGTTGGATAAGCAGAAAAAATTTATTCGCTAACATTGCCCCAAAACATTGCTTAAGGGGGATAGGGAGGGCTTAAAAACAAAAATGAAACGTAAGGACTTTTTACTCCTAATGTGAAAGCGGGTTGAGAATCTTATGTTAAATCTGGATTTAAATTTTTAGAGAGCGTAAAATTCATTCATTCCACATTTACCTTGCTATTCGTGGTGATATTAATTTAAATGCAGCGAATTCAATGGTATCAACCGCAAATTTCTCTTAAGTTAGAAAAGCTATTTCTAGTATATTAAGAGCTATGAAGGTTTATTCTGAACTAGGATGAGTAATTTTTAAAAATAGATTCAAATATCGTATTGAATGAATGAATGAATGAAAAATTTATTGAACAACACATATGATCTGCTTTACAATTTTCATTTTCATATAAAAAGTTGATAGAAATTAATCTTCTCACAAAATATGTATAATAATTTAATATTTATAACTCTACGTTTTACATAAGAATAATAATATAAATGAATCTTGTTTATATGTTTTTTTCTTTCTTTCTTTCGTTGATAAAGAGTTGGTACATATATGATAACTAGTATCAAAGCATTTGTAATTTACAGTCAGGCATTATACCTTATGAAGATAATAAGTATTTTGTAACAATCTGTTCATTACTTTCTCTTCATTTATATTGTTTCTCTTCCTGAAACAATCACTTTATATCAGTTAATCGTTCATTATGAATTACATTTAATCTACATGTCCCTTTTTTAATTTGTTGATAATAATAATAACTTCAGTTTGAGTTTCTTGATCGAGGTAGAAAATTATTATTATGACTTATTGTTTGAGATTCAGTATTATGAGGTGGATATAACTCTGTCATTTCTTCTAGTCAAAACCCAGCCCCAGATATCACTGCGAGTACAAGCAACTAGAACTGGAACAATAAATAATACTCCTTCTTTCTTGTTATCTAAAAATACCACTATTTCTCTTTTTCTACAAAATATAAGATCCTTATTTTCTGTCTATTTTCTTCTAAAAGCCTTTATATCAAACACTCAATATGATTTATACTGTTTTACTGAGACATGGCTGCACGACTCTCACTCCGATAATAGTCTCTACTTTGATGGTTATGTTTTTATAAGATCTGAAAGAGTTGGTGATAAACATGGAGGAGTTATAATTTTTATAAAGAAATCATTTGATATTGTGTCATCAACCTGTTCCTCTATTAATAAGAATGAATTTCTAAACTGTGCTATTAAACTAAATGAGCAAACAATTTTAAACATTATTCTAATTTATAGAAAACCTAATAATACAATTAGTGATAATTCCTCCTTAATAAACTCTGTAAATGATTTAGTAAATACAGGCAGTGAAATCAAATCTCAACCTTCCTAACGAAAATTGGAATGATTCCAACTATCAACAATTGAAAAAAACTTCATTAATGAACTTTGATGTTCAAAAAACATTTCCAACTAAAGACCATTATGGAGTGTATGCCATGATAACTTTTCCAAACATTGAAATCTTATAGGATGTAACCGATATAGATAAATATTTTGAATTCACTGATTTTAACCCTTTCGATGCCGTTTGAAAACCAATAAAGATAGCTTTCTAATTCTTTTTGCATGTTTCTTAGAATTTTTTTTGATAAAATTTAGAAAATCGATATTTTTGAATTCCAACTTCTTCCACTAGATATTTTAATGGACATATATGTCCAAACGGCTCTTAAGGGTAACAATTTTTAACTGGTTAATTTTTATATGAAATCAACAAAAATATACAGAATACCAATCCTTAGTAGATGCAGGCCTGATCACTCTTGAAGAGTCCTTCTCCATGATTAAAAGAGATACAGACATCAGTCGCTTGTATCTGCTTCCGAAAGTCCACAAGCAAACTCCAGAATTAACTTTTCGACCCATATTAGATATGTCATCGAGTCCCCAACACAATTCAGTCAAGTGGTTGAGTGACAATCTCATGCCATTGAGAAACCAATTATGCTCCTATTCCGTATCGAATGCAATGAAAGCCATATAGAGGATCCGGCAGACCAATTTCCAGGGATGTAAAATGGTGTCCTTTGATGTTACTTCCCTGTTCACAAACGTGCCCCTTAAAGAAACAATTAAGTTTATAAAGGATCAGATGATTAAATTCCCTTCTCTTTGTAGAATTCCACCGGAAACAATGGGAGATCTGATATTCATGACAGTGAAAAACATTGACTTCAAATTCGGAGGAGTCTATTACAAACAAATTGATGGAGTTGCTATGGGAAGCCATATAGGTCCATTATTAGCAGACATGTTTTTGGCCATTTATATTATTATTCTTATATAAAAACGTAGAGTTATAAATATTAAATTATTATACATATTTTGTGAGAAGATTAATTTCTATCAACTTTTTATATGAAAATGAAAATTGTAAAGCAGAACATGTGTTGTTCAATAAATTTTTCATTTCATTTCAATTGTTTTATTTTACAAACTCGTCCAACGAATTGCCAACTGAATCGTTTCCGTTTCTCCCCTCTTTTCTGATTAGCGATAATTTTTGATTCCTCTCGGTTCATATTAGCTACAGGTTGAGAATTAATTTGAATACTAACTTCCGTTACCTTTTCTTGTTTTGCGCTTAAATTCTCATTTGCAATTTTTGCTGTGGCACAACTGACTTGATTGTATTGAGAAATATTATTACTTGCTCGATTTTTTCATTATTACGTCATGCTTCTTAGCTAGAGATAATATATGTTACAGTTTCCTTTCCCACTCCATCGAAAATAAAAGATTATCAAAATTAATTTGGGAGAAAGCAAAGGTTACGAGCCAATTTTTACTACAACCCTAAAATACCCCATAGAAGAATCGGACAACGATGACCCGGATACTAGATTGAACGTAACACAAACCTCAACATTAGTTGATATTGACTCTATTTCTGAACTGATTTGCATTGAGACTTGCTCGATTTGTTCAATTGTTGAATTTGCATCAGTCATGTCATTATTAGCAACTTGACTCGAAGAACAGAATAGTTTACCTGAAATTAAAAAGTAGAATTTTTACAAATTTTTTAGACAATTAATCCACTAGCAAAGTGTTTTCACTGATATTTACTATAGTGGTCTGCAAAAAAATTGTTACCACTCATATTTGGCCATTACTCGGGTATCTTAAGTCATCATGGAACAAATTTTATATCAGATTATAGATAACTAAATTTACTATCGGTTGACATACAGATTTGTATTTTTATGCCACTAATAAGCTTCAGAATTCAATTTTACTATTTTTTATTGAAAGTAAAAACGAAAAATTAAATGTTACCACTCTATATCCATATGAACTCTAACTAGATCGAGATTGTCTTCTCACACCTAGATGTTAGAACTCGGATAAGCAGGTGTCAATTCCGCACCATAAAATTTTTGTCATAATTTCTTTTTTGTGAGAGATGAAATTCCCAGACAAAGTTAATGTATTATTAAATCTTCTAGTTTAGAATCACAACGAAATTGCAGGATATGATTAAATGAATATATTTCAATGAAGCAGATGATTCTGCCCAAAATTTGGATTTTTATTCAGCTCATAAGAGCTCCAAGATTGAAATAATCTTTAAGTAAAAACTCATAAAAAATATTCTTCATTCTTTGTACATTTGTATACGGTCTTTCAATGGAATAGATCATGCTAAACTAGTATACACATGCGCATGGTAACTCTCCCATCATCATCCTATGTTTATCCTATCCCTCTTCAGCAGACGAATTTTACATTAACAGTATTTTATCTTCTACTAAATCATTACTATATTTATTTACATTACTCATAATGCAATAAACCTAGCCATAAATACTCATATGCCATACATAATCGACCAATCAGAATACAAGGTTATCTTTTACAGAGGTTCCAAAAGGTGTATAACAAAATTCGATCCAAAAAAATTCATCGCATCAACGAACTAAAATTTTTTTTCATTATTCATTTAACTTTTAAATTTTTTTTTTTATTTATTGAAAAAAAGCCTTTTTAGTTGTTATTTTCTACTATTGAACTTTATAGAAAGAGTGACCATCCTTACTTTGAATAGTTTTCTATAAATATTTTGAGAATAAAAAAGCCATCATTTGTTTCAACCGCTTGTTTTCATTCTAAGTAATGTTGGGAAAATTATTTCCAGTGTTTTAGAAAAACGAGACAATTCGAGTTACCTGCTATGAAAATAAATAAACTAGAGATAAGTCAATACTAATTTAATTTCATTTATTGGTCGATCTTATTGGGGTAGAAAGATTTTACTGTGAAATAACAATAACAAACTCGACTCGAGATTCTCAAGGCTGTACCTCTTTGAATGACCGTATTCAAATTCTATAGGGTATTAATTTTTTAATTCTAGGTAAAAATTTGATCGTCGAAAAATTGAATGAAGATAATGAGGGAGAAAAAATAATTGTAAATCTTGCTGTACTAGAAGCAAATCAAATAGCTTTTTATCAAATCGAAAATAATGTGAAGAAATTAGTTTATCATATTTATTTATCAACTCAAATGGGCTATGTTAGAACAAAACCATTGATAACAAGGAACTTCGTTAATTATGAATTTCAATTTGAAGAAAACGGGAATATGCTGACCGATATGATGGCCAATTCATATGGCAAGTTTTGTTCATTCAAATATATATATTCTTCTCCTACCTTCCTCATGAGCTCAGAAACCAATAACAGCAAATATAATGAATTAAAATAATTTTAAGAACCATACAGAACCATAAGATATTCTTAAAATATTGGTCATTCCAAAAAAATACACACAGAAAATTATTACGTATTATATGACCTATATATTATATGCTCCTTTTGAAATATATATGTACTAAAAGCTTTTTAGCCCTTACCCTCACAGCAATTTAAAATATCACAATGTGTTTAGATTAAAAATATTCTTTGAATTTAAAATATGCTGTATTTGCATTTTTGAGAACCTAGTTAGTGGAAAGAGAGTTAGATTTAGTATTAGATATACTTCGAAAACTTAAACGTTTATACTCGAAACATAGTTTAAGTGGAAGACATAAGCTGCCTGATATCCTTGAAGATATTTTTGAGTTGCTGATGCTGAATATGAAAGTCCTGCACATACGTACTTTGAAGCTGTTCTTGGTAGTAAGTAAAATTAGCTAACCTTTAAGTTCCAAAACTGCATAGGCGTTTGATTAAAGGGTATCCAAGTGTTATCAAATCATTGAATGCAAACACAAAATGCATGCTCACCGATCTTAGAAATGATCATAAGCAAGAATTTGCTATTTGACGAGCACAAGAAGAACCTCTTGGATAAATCCATATGCACTTCAAATGCAGAAACTAAAGTGAAGCAAAATTAAAAAGCGAAATTTGTAAAAACATGCATAAGATGGATTTTAAAATGGGTAAAACAAGTTTATCCATATAAAAGAGCAAAAATTTTCAAACATCTTGTACCTAAACAATATTTTTTTCATGCTGGAAAATTAAACAAAATTGTCAGTACAGTTAAAAAGTGAAATTTTCTCGCAAAATTAGCAACGATTTTTGGATAAATTAGGGGTAGAGATTTTTTAAATCCCCTCCCCCTTTCACACATTTATATTCTAATTATACAATATATAATTTACAATGTATATTAAAGGCTTTCTTATATCTGAATATAGAGATATCTATAAAATCAGACATCATCTTTTCAATAAAAGTTAACTAACCCAATATTCCATCCTTCGACTCAAGCATCTTTAAGATCAACTTGCCCATACTATTCCAGCGAGTCGGACAAAACGAGGGAACAATGCAATTGATATGGATATACTCTGCCTGCTTAACTCTGTAATTTTTATTGTTACGAAGTTTTGTACCCTAATCGATTACTTTTTGATAAGGGGCTTAATAGTTTCTTCGTCGTAAGTTGACTTAAGCACAACGTTTAACATATGAGCTACACAATTAGGGCTTTTGTTTTCGAACTTATCAAATGTATTTGAGTCTTTTACAGTCAGTACTTTTTACTGTTTTTATTCAAAAAGACGGGATAGCCATAGGTTCACCTCTAAGTACAGTTAATTACACACATCATGGCTCGCTGGATGAATTATTTTCATTCCAAATCTATATTTATACCTCTCTGCTCCTCATCAGGTTGACCAATAATATGCAAAAAAACCAACAACCAATAGAATTTAAGTATTTTCCTAACCAATTTTTCTTCCACTTCTCACCAACTCTAGGCTATGAACATACCACATTTTTATGTAAAAATAAAATAATTTATTCATTAAAATCAAAAATATCATCAATTTTTTCTTTTTCAATTCTACGCCAAATTTTGGTTTCGGTAAACTGTTTGAGCATACCATTCTTCTTGCGAGATCTTAAAAAGTTAAATATTATATTCATTTCTCGAGTTATGCCTATTGGCTTTTCTTCATTTGTAACATCAACAAATTTTAAACTTCTGAAGCAGTTTACAATTGTCTTGGTCTCAACATTATCCCATGCTTCAATTAAAATTCAATATGGGACATATTAAAAGGGGGTGGTTTTCAAGGGTTATAATGTTAAAGTTTTAAGGTAAAATGTAAAATGATTTGTATTAGAAAAAGAGTCCTAGTGCTCTATCGTGAGGATTGTAATTGGCTTGAATTTGCCAATTATCAAATTTGTCAAAATCAATAGCATTGCTGGGTCAACAGTAATTGAGAAAACAATCTTTGAAGAGGCGAAAGGAAATAAACTTAAGAAAGAGTTGATATTGTGAAAAATAATAACCCATTGAAATATTTCATTCCGAATTGAAAGATTGTTGTGCCGAGAAAAAAGAGGAAATTCTTAAATATTCAAGAACTGGAAGAGACATCCCCAAGTCAGAGTTGAATATGAGAATTTTGGATTTAGCAGCAAATAATGCCAAAATCAAGTTTTCTTCTACTTAATAGCAAATTATACAAGACACATTGAGAAGTATATCCCTGTGATGATATACAAAGAAAATTTAAATGAATGACGAGTCTCATAATGAATTTTAAAAGTCTCTTTTTGAATTGTATTTTTACTTAATTATAGCATGCGAAAAATGTACTAGATGCACATCTGCATATTTTATATGAAACTACACTCAATTACATTAGGCTTTTTCTACATAATTATATATTTCTATAATGAATTAAAATTGGTGTCAATTTGTGTAAAGAAAAGTATCATTTTCGTCTGTAAGACGTATAGAATATAAATGTGTGAAAGGGGGAGGGGATTTAAAAAATCTCTACCCCTAATTTATCCAAAAATTGTTGCTAATTTTGCGAGAAAATTTCACTTTTTAACTGTACTGACAATTTTGGTTGATTTTCCAGCATGAAAAAAATATTCAGTGAATATCTTCGAGGAAATAAGGCAATTGATGTCTCAAAACGAAAAAAATTTTGTTTAGGTACAAGATGTTTGAAAATTTCCGCTCTTTTATATGGATAAACTTGTTTTAACCATTTTAAAATCCATCTTATGCATGTTTTTCACTTTTTAAAATTTTTCCAAATTGTACCCAAACTTTGTTAGAAAATTTACAGAAGAAATTTTATATCTCAATAAAAGTTTGTATTTTTTTTAATTTTACCACCAGTGCAAATAACCCTCTAGTTCTCATGCGCAAAATAGAAGGATTTCATAATTTTTTCTAAAATGCTACTGATTAGACTCATGGGATCATTTTTTGTTCCGATAATTTATTTATCAGATCACTCCTTCATATATTTTTTCAATGAAGTCGTATACGTCCGATCGAATACAAAAAAATCAAGTCTACTAAGCGACCAATATATTTTTGATTACCTTGAAAGAAATGAGCACAACTTTTAGCGGGATTAATACACAAGATTTTTTTTGAGGAATGATATCTTTTTTTCTTGCAGACAAAACATATTCTTCGATCTTTTTCAAAATTAGCTTTCATAGGTAGGTTCGATACTTCCATTTGAATACTTTCCTATATAGGATTTAAAACCTACTATTATTAATATCTATTATTCTTACAGATTGCAATGAAATGCATGAGTTAAAGTCGGTTGCAAAATTTTTGAATTCAGAAACCAGTTTGAAATTCGATGCCCTGGAGATTTTCAAACGTTGCTTGTATTTTTATGAAGATTCATCATTAAAGGCTAAAATTAATCTTAAATCAGCATCAATATCACGCTTTGAAATTGATAGCGTGTTAAATTATTTCATTTCAAGAGTTATATCGAACAATTTACCTGTTTATTTGGAAATAATAGGTAGAAGATCTTCTCATTGGTTGCCTTATCTTTTCCCGGCTACAAGTAAGTTCATGAGTTTTCATAATTAATAGTTCGATAAATTAATTAAAGGGTTATTCACCATGTTAGTATCAATTTTTAAATTATTTTAACCAATAGTATAATAGACCGGTAATATTTTCCAATGTAGTATCATATTTTTTTTATTTTAAATTACAGTATCAATACTAATAATTACTAATTTAATTAAAAACAATAAAGTAAATTCAATACATGATGACTAGAGATAGTAATAAATCCCAAACTATCATATTGATTAGCCAATAGAATTCGAGTATTCAAACAACAAATCAGAATCAAGGAGATGAATACTTTCTCTTCCTCTGCCCTAAAATTGAACAAAATAAGAAAAGCGTTTGATCACTAGGACCTTTGGGTTGTTACTAGGATGGATTTGTTATCCAGATACCATTGTTATTTTTAAGATATATTATTGAAAAATAAATAATGGGCGTCTCTTTAAAGTTTAGCTGTTAGGTATGCTATGCATTACATTCAGATTACTTGACAGCAGATGGTGAAGTCATTTATGTAGGAGGGAATTATTTTGATGTGAATATTTTTATTTAGACATAAACATGTAATCATCAATATTAAATTTTTCACAATCAGATTGAATCTTCTTCTGAAGATCTTTTCCATACCTTTTACAGAAGAAAATAAGACGTTACTTAATACTAAATAAAATACATGTAGATTCAAAATCAATGTTCATCTCCCGATATCAGTAAAAGATCCAGGATTTTGCAGTGTGGCTATTGAGTTTAACTTAAGAAAAATTTATATGAAAATAGCTTACCTCAGGACGAGTGTGATCCTTCCAATAAACCAAATAGTAAAAGTATATAATAATAAGGTAATACAAGCGATTAGCTCCTAAAGAAATCTCTGCCCCAAAATTTTTTCAAGTCCAAAAATTATTCGTGAAAGGTACACCACTGACGCACCAACCCACTCTACCCTCTTGCTACACATTATACGCATTATTCAACTAACGGACTTTCACACCTATGAACAAAGACTATTCATTCATTCTTCACTATCTTTACATTCAGCTCAAGTATAATTATAAATCAACTATAGAATCAAACAGTGAATTTATTTGGAACACAATATAGATTTATTTATCTTATAATTAAAAAAATTGACATGCATCCAATAAGTTTTCAAAGTGTTGTTTTAAAGTGTATTGCTTATTATTATATCTAGCAACAAATGCCTTAATTTTGGCATGGGCTTGGCGAGGACTTGAGGATTTGTGTATCGATTCCCTTAAGGTTCTCCAGACACGCTCGATGTTGTTCGTATGAACATCAGGATCCTGTGGGTGTACATAATTACATTTATGATTTACAGTTCGATGATCATATCCGAGCAAATTGAGTCCATTGTATCCTCTCCACTCGTCTGAGTAAATTTTCGTTCCTCGAGCAATATTGTTTACAATAAATCTATGGAGAATCCGTTTATTTCTTTTTGGGATCGTCTTCATACTGATTTCTTTAGATCCTCGACAGATTGCTCCAACGATCCAATATCGTTGATTCCTGAAATACCGACCTCTATTGTACTTTCTCTTAAATAAGTACATTTCGTCAATCTCAATCGTTTCCCCAACGTTGCCAAGAAGATAAGCAGGGTGCGGATTTTCTCGACTTAAGGCTCTTGCAAACTTCTTGAAATAATTATTGACAGTAGACTCTGCCAAATCTAACATTTCTGCTTTTTCATGGACTGTCATCTTCATTCCATAGGCATACATTAGATCAATGACTTTAGCCATTGGAATACGGGCATCTAGTA
>SSNU01000214.1:0-163585 GCA_012064415.1 Gyrodactylus bullatarudis
GATTGCCTATTTTATTTATGTTTATAAAAGTTATTCGTTAAATCACTGTAACCACTATACTGTGCTTACTCTTCATATTACTATGCTACTTGCTTATTGAGCGACACTATGCTGTGATCGCTACAGAACTGAATACCAAAATTAAAATGTTATCAATTTCTTTTTTTAACTGAAACATTATATTGAAATTAATTGAAAAGGATACATCAAAATAGTGAATTATTAATTTAAGGTGATTAAAGGTTTTGAATGACAAATTGAAATTTTTTCTTTAGTTAAGTTTGGTAAAACCTGAATCAAGAAATATCATTGTTGCATGATTATTTAAAGGCGGAGAAGAAGAATGGACTTCTTGATAAATTGAGAAAAACTTCTCTATGGCAGAAAATTGAGAAGAATAAAATTAAGGATATTTTTAAATTGACTTAGTTAAAGTTAGGTAAAAGTTTGAGTTGAAGTTAGGGATAGAAAGTGGAAAATCATTGAATCTTGGATAAGAAATGAAGCTTAATTCTGATTGGTTAATGTGTTTCTCTAATTCTATTGGTCTACCGAAGGAGAGCAGAGAGGTATAAATATAAAGATGAGGAGAAGAATATTCATCATGTGAGCCATCATGTGGGTAATTAACTGTATTTAATTTTTTTGTCTTATCGTGGTCCTAAAATTCAGCTTATGATCACTCTTTGACTATGAAATCTGCAAAATATTTCAACTCAATATTCAAAAAATGGGAATTTAGTGCTACCTCGTGTTTTGAAATATGCCATAATTTTCTTAAAAATTGATTTTTTCGTAATTTAATTTTCTTCATATGGTGAATGTAAAAGTTTATTTTCTTCGTATAGTGAAAATGGGCTTCAGGATCCATATTCCAAAATATCTTGATCGAATTAGATTTCTTGATGATAAAATTGGGAATTTTGTAAAAATCCTAAAATCTTCATATTAACTAACTATGTATTTGTATCCTTAAGGAAACTGTCCATATAATAAAGAAAAAATTAAATTACTCACAAGTGAATAATCACTTTTTGAATTAAAATACCGGACCTTTGCATTATCATGGTGAAAGGGTTGATTAGTCCATGTATAAAATACGTTAACATTCCAATGAAAATAATTTTTATCCTTGGCTCTAATTTCCAGATATTGATTAGGGTAAAATTAGATATGCGAGGAAGCATATTGCTTTCAATATGCAAACAAACCATATGGTTATTTCCATAGAACTAGAATTCATCATATATTCATTTCAAAAATTTTTTTAAAAGAAATGTCTATGTATTTCTATTTTAAATAAATTTTTCCAGATATTTGTACTCAACCTGCAGATAAAGGTCCCTGTTCAGAGTTTGCACCAAAATATTACTTTAATGCTAATTTGGAAAAGTGTGAATCTTTTATTTACGGAGGATGTCTCGGGAATCTGAATAGATTTCAAAGTAAATCAGAGTGTGAAAACTTCTGCTTACCTCTAACATTTGTTGTTAATGGAACTGAGAAACATGCAAGAAGTTCCATATCATCCCGAGATATCAAAATTGAAAACATTGCTAATGGAGAGCTGAAGAATTTCTTATTACATCCTCGGAGATTGTCAACCGATGTTATTCAAAAAATCCAAAATACATATCAGAGATATTCGGAAAATTCGGGTGAGTGTTTCTTTATTTCATTTTGGACTATTAACTAAAGAGTAGTTTTGATTCTTTGAATTCTCTAACAATCTTCTTAAGATGTAATACCTGCAATTTCTAATTGATCTACCTCAAGGGGTCGGAAATATTTGCTAGGTTGAAATTATACGCAAGTGAAAGGCTAGTTTTATACTGACTGATTCTTCTTTTACTAGCACTAATAAAGCTAGTTTCACAATATATCTTCATCCAGATAATCAAGAACAAATTTATTCTTTTCAATTCCAAGATGAGTTGAATTCATGAAAAAATTATGACGAAAGGTATTTTAAATAAAATCAATATCTATGGAAATTATGGCATATTTCAATTCGGTTTCCATGTCTTAATTTGATCCTAATAGTGATTTTCACTCTCTCACTTTGAAATCAACAAAAATTTTCAACTCCAAGTTTGAAAATCTGACACTATACTTTTGCTATAATTTTCATAAACATTGATTTTTTCGTAATTTAATTTTCTTCATATGGGGAATGTAAACTTCATGATCTACATTTCCAAAAATCTTGATGAAAAGATTGAGAATTTTGTAAAATTCATAAATATTTATGGGTAAATTGTTTTGTTCCATGATGGAATCTGAAATTGTTAATAAATAAGCGTAAAAGTAGATTTAACCGGAAAATAACCAACCTTTTTCCAAGGCCTCTTCTAGAAGTTTCTGTACTAAGATGGTAAAGTAACTACTTCCATTTTTCGAAAACCATATTTATAAAGAAGAAGAAAAAAACTTTTTGATTTACAAACTTTTTCTAAAAATAAATCAATCAACTTTGAATATGACGAGCCCTGATAAAGATATACTACATTGTATTTTTCAAAATTTTAATTAGTTAGAAACAGTTTTTGGATTTTATCCACCGATCTACTATTATAATTATTGATTATTTTATGAAAGTAAGAATTTACTTTTGAACATCATACCTTTTTATTCTTGGTTTACTTATTTAACAGGTGATTTTTTGATTATTTGACCTGGTTTCCCAAAATATTCCTAATATGAAAGCAAACTGTATTCAGTTCAAGGTTATCCCTTATGGATCATTTGGAATTTGCGTTGATGTGTTTCATAGTTGACTACAGATTCAAAAAAATACATTGAATTTCTTACTTATCTTCTTTAATAAAGTAATTGGTAATTTACTAATTACAAATAAGTTACCAGTGTAAACCATTAGACATGGATGAAATTGCCTAGTGAAACTGCCTGTAATTTTGTTTAAATATTAGAGTTTAACAAACATCAAAGTCTAATAAACAGTGTGGGCACAATATGGTGACTTGAAGTAATTAGCAATCTTATTATAGTCTTAGTTCATTTTAAACTCTATAATTTTTATAGCTCCCTCGCCGTGTAAGGAATCTTGGAAATTGGGAACATGTCCTATAACGAAGAGACTCTTAATGACGAATTTTTATTTAAATCGTACTTATTATCATGCCAGATCTGGTGAGTGTAAGCGTTTCCAATTCAACGGATGTGGAGCTTCAATGAACACATTTGATACGACATCAGAATGTGAAGAGATTTGCGTTGAAAGGATCTCTAAATACAGTATGTTCTTTCTCATATCATTTTTTAATTTCTTTTTTAAAACAAATACTGATATAAAAGCTTTCTTAATTGGAAGAAAATGAATAGACAACTAGATGATGTTGCAGAAAAAGCTAGCAATATTTTTAATTTTTAAAATAAAACAGCTTAAGGATGGAGTCTAAACTAAAGCTAGTTGACATGAAGATGAGAATTTACCAGTCCTACAAAAGACCCAAAAATTCATTGATTGAATTCCACAAAGAAATGAGCCCATGATTTGTTTGTTGATTTTGAACTTCAAATTATGAATCTTTTTCTTTCGTTATAATCGAAAATTTCGAATGACCAATATCTCTGATCCTTAATGTCTATACTAAAGCCCTCCAAATCTTTGAAATAGACAAAAATTTTGAGCTCGAAATTTGGCTCTTTTTTGAATTTCAAAATATGACTCAATTTTCGTGAGATTCAAAATAATATCAGGAGAGATGTTGGTAAAAATAGTGAATTCTTATCTTCATAAAAATAAGCTTTATAAAGTTTATTCTGAATTATTTCAAGCAAAATTTTTTCCATGTTTTTACATGAAATCATAATTCCAGATCCATCCATGCTAACGATAATTTCGTACCTACTCTCTTTTCTCAAAATATTCATATTCATTCAAATAGTAGAAAATCTTATGAATGAAGTAGTTATGATGCTAGAACATTTGAAAATCAAATGATCTTATTTTAAAAACCAAGTTCTTGGTCACTGTCTACTTTTTTCTTAGATCAATTTTGGTGAATATTAATACAGTTTATTTTTCATCTGAATTCTACCTTTGTGTAGTAGTAAAAAAGAAATATTAAAAAGGTGTAAAATACGCTGCCCTTATAACGAACGTATTATGTTTTATTTTTGATTGTTTCTTTATCGTTATAATAAAAGTTTAGTTATCCTTTGATTAATAAGCTCGAGAGAACTTAATGAACAACTGTGTTCCTTCATTAAAATATCATGTCCAAAATTTATGAAAATAAATCTTTATTAAACTGCCCAAAAATCGTGTTTTTTACACAAAGTTGGGAATTTATGATTTCTGAAAAATCTCAATATTTTCATTAAGATTTCGAATATGAGGAAGATATTTTTAAATATTTTTCAGATTTTGAGTTGGTGCCAGAATTCCATTTTTAAACTTTTAGCTGAAAGTGGGACGGTGGTCATAAGGAATCTGTCAAGATCAAAACCTTCTTTATGAAAAATAAGAAGATGATGCCAATCGTCTCAAAAATAAGGCATTTATTTTGGACATACTCATCAGTGTGATACATGCTATATAAGTAAAAATTTACAATAAGTGGTATCCAACTTTTATTGGTTTTTACAAGTTTTCATTTTTTGATTGGTTCACCAAGAATTTATTAAAATTAATTATAAAAAACTTTCATTGCACTATAATTAGTAATTATTAATTACCAATGTAAAAATAATTGTTTTTATGTGAAAACGGATCAGTCCTGGATACAGGGATTAACAAATCAAAAATGAAAACTTGTAAAAACCAATAAAAGTTGGATACCACTTATTGTAAATTTTTACTTATATAGCATGTATCACACTGATGAGTATGTCCAAAATAAATGCCTTATTTTTGAGACGATTGGCATCATCTTCTTATTTTTACAAAGGTTACCCAACAACTCACTGAAAAAAAACCTACTTGTTTTTGAAGAAATCATCAAAAATCTTTAATTTTCAAACAGTAAAAATCATCACGAAAGGGAATTTCAACTTTTAAATGATAATTTCGGTTACTCCTTTAGAAATTCTGATCCTGAAAATTTTCATTACACCACCTCCTCATCTGGAAATTAACTAAAAGTTCGAAATATCTTTGCGCCAACTCGAAATCTAATAATTGTTAAATAATCTTGATGGGAAAAAACTGAGATTTTTGTTATCAGAACAAGAGTTTACATTAATAATATTAAAAATAGATCCCGATGGATGTAAAATAGATGAAAGAGATTTGTATGAAATAAAGGATCACCGTTCAAGTTGTGTTATTGGTCAAGATCAAACCGTATGGTCATACAATGAAAAAAGAAGTATCTGTGAAAGTCATACAATTTGCAAACAAGATGTTTCCAATATTAAAGGAATATTTACGTCTAAAGATGATTGTTTCTACAAATGTTCCATAGGAAATATCAAAGAGAATCTTCTAACCAGTAAGCTGCATCCCACTGAATAAATTGTATAAATTCTTAGCCATATGACATACATCTTAAGGAAGGAGGTTTACGTAAATTCTCATTTGAAAAAAAATTTGTTTTCCTAATTGAAACGTTATTTATTGGAAATTATTCAGACCAATAAAAAAATTACAGTACATCTTGAATTTTTCCATATAAAATCATTTATTTATTCTCCAAAGGTTCAATTTACCCGTATTCTTTTAAGTGGATAATGGTTTCTATCTCGTCTGATGTATGTCCCAAAAAAACAAGCTATCGTAATTTAGAAGTGAAATATCTTCCAATTATAATATATATACATATGTTATTATGCCAGCTCGTCTATTGAGTTTATGGAATAAACGTTACAAACTCGAAGATTTGTTCCAATCAAGATGATGAAAATTTCAAATATATATTATATTTATATACTTCAAAGTAGAATCGTTAGTAAATTATTTTTTCCATGATAAACTATGTATTTAAAGTCTGGTATCGAAAGGGTTAAGAATATCGAAAAAAACTCAATGAATGAAAAAAAGTATAAATTAGAGGCTGGAAAAAATACAAAGTTAAACCCTTTTTTGAAAATATAATATTTCAAGCAATGATTTTACCATAATTTCTTTGCGCGAAAACTGAAATTATTGTTTTTTTTCAAGATATCTGTCATCTTCGTCAAGAATTCCGTGACACAGAGGACTGTATGCTGATGAACGAACAATGGTATTATGACATGGAACAAGAAACTTGTAGACCCCAGATGAACTGTGACTTTTACGGGAATAATTTCCCCACTAGAGAAGATTGCCTCTCTGCATGCACGCCAAAGATTATTCTCGGTAAACTTAAACAATCTTTTTTTTGTCAAAAGTTACCCAAAACTTATAATGTATTTTAGATGTATGTCGTCTACCAGTTGATATGGGCGTTGGTGAACATTTTGTAGAGAAATCACAAATTCGATGGTACTATAATTGGAAGGAACACTCATGTCGACCATTCTTGTATGCTGGACACCTAGGAAATGCTAACCGATTTCTCACTTATCAAGAATGTAACTTGGCATGTGAAAAAAATGACTTTTGTCGAATTACCCCACGAGTAAGTTTCTCTAAACATAAATCAATTAATCAACTTTCACTAAATTAACACAGTCTTATATAAAAGGTTTTGTCCGAATGCAGTAGACCTTGAAGAGTAAGAAACCTGGCTCTGAATGAGAGTCGTAACAGTAATTCCTCAATCAAATACTTCAAGATCTATTGAACCCGAACTGGGTAGATTATTACAAGGTTTTGAAATAGGCACAAAGTTGAGTTTGAGTTAAGAAGTTTTGAGAAAGACTTTGTCTTCAAATAGCTCAGAAACTAGAAGATCTGAAGAGAACTTTACTTTTTACTCTTTTGTTAAGAGTTTTATCCTGAACAAGATAATGCCATTTCTGTCTTCCTATCTCATTCATATTTTTCTTTATTGAAAGCCAAAACACTACAAATCGGGTTCTCAGTTTTCTCTGAATAGCTCGAAAACTCTATTGTAGAATTTTTCAAGATGCATAAAAACAGCTAAAAATTCTCTACAAAACAGGAAAATATCATTGATTATAACTATTTAAACATCCGATTTGTAAGACTTTGTAATTCATTTAGAAAAATTATAGTTTGCATTTTTTTAAATTCTCTGACACATTTTCATGAAAAAATATATTTTCATTGTATATTCGACTCAGCTAACCTTGGAAAAAATACTTAAAAGTAGTTTCAGTAATTTCATCTATGCCTACGGTTGATATTTTCAGCCAATATCCTATCAAACATTTCTATTGTAAATTTTACAATGTAAAGTTTGGAATCGATATTTTCATCAAGAATTTGAATTTGTTAGAGATTTTCTGGAATCCTACTCATGCTGCCCACTTTTACCATTTGAAGAAAAAAAATCGGAAAAAAATTATTTTTATGAAAAATATGGTCTTTTTTCAAATTCCCATTTGGCGCAAAAATCCCATTTTTTCGAACTTTGAGCTGAAAATTTTGTTGATTTGAAAGTGCGAGAGGGATTTAAATTGATTTTCAGGATCAAGATAAGACAAGAAAGCTGGGAATTTCAAAGCCAAATGGGAATTTGAAAAAAGACCATATTTTTCATAAAAATAATTTTTTTTCTTCAAATGATAAAACTGGACAGCATGAGTAGGATTCCAGAAAATCTTTAACAAATTCAAATTCTTGATGAAAATATCGAGATTTCTGTAAAAATCATAGATTCCCAACTTCATATCAATTAGCTTTAAAATAAAATAGTGTAGTGTATTTTTTTCAAAAATCCCTAAAAATTTTAATAATTATAATTATTTAACAACAATAATTTTAGGAGATTCGCTATGACGTCAGCTTAAAAAGTTCATCAAATTTTTACTATTTTGATGTCCTCAAAAATGAATGTCTACCATATGAGCCAAGTACACGTCTATTTCGGACTGGAAATTCATTCAACTCGGTTGAGGAATGCTTGAAAAGTTGTCAGAAGAATCTCAACATAGGTGTAAGCCAAGGAAGTGCCAACGGAACTGAAAATCAGTGGACATTTGAGGATTTGAAAAAGTTCCTGGTTGGTGAAGAGGAGCCTATTGTTACAGAAAAGAGAATCCCTGTCGGAGAACCTGAAGAGATTTCACCAAAAAATGAGGAAGATTTAAATGAGGAATTATCCAGAAATAATGTTGGCCAGAGTAAGCTCAAATATTTTTCATCTGACTTCTTAGACTACTCGATATTCCTGGTCAATATGAAGACCAAAATTTATTATTTTGACAAAAATCAAGAACTCGAGTATGGTTACATCATTGTTCTTAGAATTTTCTATCAAATTCTATATAACACTATGATTGAGTTCTTTCTTGATGATGGCTGATGCAACAGGTTCTTGGCCAAAACTGTCTGAATACCATCTTTGAGTGGAAAATTATTTCTAGTGTGAGTGATTAGAAGTTGATTTAATAAGAGTCGTGATTAGTCAAGGAAATCGAAATGGCCATCAAAATCTTGAGAGAATTCACTGGAAGAGTGGAAATTTTTATTCTTGAGTAAAATCGCTGCCTAAAAATTGTATTTTACATCATTCTAAATCCAAGAATTACAGCAAAACTTCAATAGCCGTATTTTCGCCAAAAAACAAAATCATTAATTACAGTCTTAATATTGACTATTTTTTTTATTTTACTAACCTATGCCTGCCTTACATGTTTGGGTTGTTTCTTTACTAGCTTATAATTATAAATTAGATACACGCTGAGTCTTGTCTCTAAGACTTCTCCGCATCCAATTAGAGATACTAAAATACTTGAGCAATTATCCCTCGTCACCACTATCCCCAATAACTCATTAAGATAGGTTTTTATCCAAAGTTACCTAAAGAAGGTTATTTAGTCAGATAAATAGAGCGACCAGTAAAATACTTGCTATTTTACTGATACTACATAAAAATTTTAATTTTATTCTTTGCAAATAAGATAAATTATTTTCTTTATTTCAAATCCAATAAGTTCTAAACGAATTCTCTAACCACGATTAAAATAAGCATTTTGTTAGCTCTCATCATTAATGAATTGACCAAAGATTTCAAATTCAGATTTATTTTATAAATTTAATTTTTTCAGTTATAACAGACAATGAACCCACTGTGACTATTCCAGGTGAGATTTTCAACTCAGAAACAATTGATATGTCAATTCAGGCAGCAGATTGTCGAATTCCAGAGGATAAATTCACACATCTACGTCAATATGATCTTGAAAATTGTGATCGAGAAGATATTGAGGAATCTCTATATTTCATCTACAATCCTGTTACTAACAGATGTTCTGGAAAAGTCCTTGAGTTGTGCTTGAGCAAAAAGTTCAATACTCAACTAACATTACTCAGCATAACAAAGACCCAGGTCTTTTTTCAATCTTTGAATGAATGCGAAGAAATTTGCATCCTGACGAATTAATCGAGCATTTATACTATAGAACAAAAAAACAAAAGTTTTATCATAAATTATGTGTATTTGTATCATAAAAGTAATGTATTTGAAGGTCAAGACAATCCATCAGAAACTTATCTTCATGAAAATGTGAAAAATGATTCCCAAAGTGTTTATCTATCCTTATCTAACAGTAACAGTATCAGCAAATCATTGATTAATTAATCCTATTATAAACGTACTAAGAATTCAAAAGATTGTCTGATGAAAAAGTTTCAAGACTACCTGTATTTCCTGTATGTGACCTCACAGTTGAAATAAACAGAGGTTCTTTTCTCAAACTTGAGAAGAATCTTTCATAAAAATATTTTCCATATTGAGGGGATCTTTGATTTAGTAATACATTCTTACACCTCTTATTAACCAAAATTACTCTGAATAGAATCATGTATGATATCTTTAATCTGATTCGCTTTCTTTGTAAATCTAATTGACATGAAGATGAGAATTTACTATTTTTACAAAAATCTCAATATTTTTCTCCGGATTTTTGAATTCTAAAACGGAATGAGTTAATAAGATGTGGATATTCGAAAAATTCCGAAAAAAATTTCAATCTGACCAAAATTAGGCCGTTTTTCGAATTTCGAAAATGTACTAAATTTCCACTTTTTCAACTTTTGAACCCAAAATTTATATCGATTTCGATGATTCGAAGCAGTTAAGTGATGATATTTGGGATCAACATTAGACGAAGGATTCTTTTATGAACACTGCCCTGATCGGCAAAAGAGAGAAATACAATTTTAAGACTAGATTAATGGAAGATAAATAGATCCTAATTTGTCTGGTTCGGTTGTAATCATTACACTGTAATTTTGAGTGTAAACTTGAGGCTTAAAGCAAAAGATTACATGGTTTTACAAGAGTATGATTCTTCATAACTAAAACGTTTTTTTTTCTTTCAATAAAAGCGCATTTAGATTCTAGAACGCATGTTTTTGCGAAATTAATTTTTAGGATCCAAAAATAATCAATTTCAGTCTATCAAACAGTTTTGAATAGTCAGAAACTTTGACAGAAAGATAGAAAAAAAATTTTGCTCTCTCTGATGAAGTCGCTTTTTAAATAACTTGAGAAAATTACAGTTACTAAATGATGAAGGTGTTCCTTGACGTTGATTTTGAGCTGAGCTACATACATGTCATAAGGATTTTCACTGAAATAAAAAGGTACCAGGTTAATAATTGCTTAAATCCAATCCAAGTAATAAAATCCCATATCTATTGAATAATTCAATTTGGATCTATCTACCTAGGCTGACTTGTAAAAATACATTTTACTAAAATTCTGCATCGGAGATTCCAATGGAGAAGGGTTGAAAATATCTGCTTTTAAAGTCAATTTCAATTTCTTCTATCCACCAATCGAGGCAGAATTTTACTAATAATAAACTTTAAAAAGTAAAAGTAAGACTAAGCATCCTTCTCTTCAATACATCATCAATATATTCATCATTATATGGACCTTGAGGTAGGACATTTACTCTTCTCTGATTGGTTAATTCATGGGACTCATTCTATTTAACTTTGCACGTAAATTAAACGAAATGGACTATTCATATTTAGGAAAGGGAATTGAAAAAATACGAAATTGAAAATCGTAAAAATCTTTAAAAAAATCCACAGTTATTATAATTAGTAATTATTAATTACTCTTTCGAGTACACAATTGAAAAAAAACCACAATCAATCTACAGTGTTAAGTATTCATGTTACAATTCAATTTTGTTTTTTTTTCAGCCTTAATTACATAAATAGACAATTGAGTTTTACAAATACAAAATGAAAAAATACCAAATTTACTTCTTCATTCTATGAACTAGAACATGAATACTTAACTAACAACAAGCGGTATTGGTAGAAAATTTTCCAAAATGAAGTTTTTACTATCAGATCAGAGAAATTTAATGGTCGAAAAAGGTTTAACTAAAAGTATGTGTGAAAAGTAAGACATAAAAATGGCGCGCGATTCTATCTCCTCCCCGCTCTCTCTCAAAGAATTCCAAATCATCATAGAGGAACTAAATAGTGTTATTGCTGCCAAAAACGTTATTATTGCTTTTCTAAACCTGCAAATACTCTCAAGCCTGCTGATAACTCAATAAAAACCAAATCTTCAATCAAGAAATCTCCTTCGGTTTCTCCCCACACAATCATTCATACTAAACAAATTAACAATGAAATTGCTGAGGAAATCACCAAGATCATTGACAAATTTGCACCTAACTATATTAATTCAGCTAATACTACCCGCAAGAACCATGATGGCTCATTCACCACATTTATTAAAGGCAATTACGTCATCCAGTCGTCAATCATGCAAGATATTCACAAAAAAATGAAACAAATTGCCACTTTCTGTCGCCACATATATACATCGACTAATCATTACTGACAAAGCAAAGAAGCCCCTGACCTCTAACAAAAGAGCCCATTCAGAATCTCCAATCCATGACCATAATGATTTTTTCTTCAATCCTCCTACCCCAACCCCGAAAAAATCGAACGGATCAATTATTTCCTAGTCATATGGAATATTAGATCACTAAAAAACTCCTTCTTCACAATTCGCCAACTTTTACATCAATGCTTGCCTAATTTATTTGTGTTAACAGAATCCTGGCTTAAGCCTGAGGATAAAACTTCTCTTTTCACTTCCCAAGGTTACACACTTATCAGAGCTAACCGACTCAATAAAATTGGAGGTGGAGTAGCAGTTTTTATCAAAAATTCATTTTCTATTTTATCCACTAACATTTATTCAAATCTCCCTTTTGAACTTGTACATGTTGAATTAACTAATGGAGATAACAGTTTTCATTTATTTGCAGTTTATAACCCTCCTCCAGTTAATGCCTCATCTGAACATGACTTAATCAAAATATTATCACCTTTTTGCCTCAACTAACAACATTATTATTTGTGGTGATTTCAATAGACCGTCATTCAAGCCAACTTATCATCCTGATACCCCTCTTTTCGACTTTGTTAACGTCAATAATCTTTCCCAAATTATCACCTAACCTTCAAGGAACACCAATTACCTTGATTTATGTTTTACAAATATGTATCATCTAAATTTTCATGGTTCGCTAAAAACTGATAATTCGGATCATGCCTGTATTCTCATCTCATCCTCTCGCCTCTCCAGTCCAGTATACGATTACACGAAACCCTACCTGGTAACGGATAAAGAGAAGTTTATTGCCCTCTCCATAACTTTACTTGACTCTCATATTTTTGCCCATATTCATGGCCATTTACACTTTAACTTATATGTTTTGCTAGATAACATAAATCTCTCCTTCAGGCATTCTATAAATTCCACCTACCCCAACATTTTACTACAAGATGCATATGAATCCAACGTCACAAATGAACTTAAGATTAATCATAGAAGAGCCTGGAACAAAATCAAATTTCTAGCCAATCGTGATTCATCAACTTCTATTTTCCATGATTTAAATCCTCAATCCCTACAAGAAAATTTCGTTTCAATTTTTTAAAATTGATATTCCCAAATTTGTCAGAGACTTTAATTTCCCACTAATCTCTCCTGACCAAATCATAGACTCACTCCTTAATTCCAGATCGATCAAGAGAAAAGACATTTATAATATTTCTATTGAATTATTACTCTCCCTTCCATCAAGATTTTTTGATCTCTTTATAGCCTATATTAATCATGTTATCTTTACCAGTTGTATACCCCCATGAATGGCTAACCATTAAGATAACTCCCATTCCTAAGGTGTCCTCTCCAAACTCCCCAAATGATTTTAGACCAATCTCTAATCTCCCTATTTTCCTATCTATATTGGACAATATTTTATTAAATTATTTTTCCTCCATTGTCCCCCAGAACCTCGACCCTTCCCAATTTGGATTTTTGAAAAGGAAAAGTACTTCTGTTAACCTAATTAAATTTACTGATTACTGCTTGGATCTTATCTATAAAAATCATAAAATTGTCGTAATTTATATAGATATCTCCAAAGCATTTGATAAGCTACCGTTTCATATCATGATTGAAGCTTTGCTCCGATTCAATCCCTCTCTTAATTTCATTTTTAACTAATAGAAAACAATTCACAGCCATCAATGGAAAATTTAGCACTCTACCAAGTGTCACCTCAGGAGTACCTCAAGGATCTGCCATTGGACCCTTCCTGTTCAATCTTGTTTTTGCTCAGATACAATCTCCATCCGATGATATAAAATTCTTCAAATATATATTCTTCAATTACTAAAGAATCAATTGATAATATCTTGGGCCCCAAGACAAGACCAAAATGATGCCCTTGAACACCACTCTACCGGCCAAATATAACGTCTACCTAATTAAAGTTATCAAGGACCTTGGCGTTTCCTATGACCAGAAGCTTAGCTTCGCACCTTATCTTAAACTGATAAAACGCGACGCAAATTTCTTGATTTTAACTCTAAAAAAACTCATAAACTCGAAGATCCTAAGACTGCTCATCTATAAACAGTTTATACTACCAAACTATGCCTCGGGCTTAATTAGAAATATCTCATCGAAGAAATGCAAAGAGATTGAGAAGATTCAAAGAAACTTCCTGAGATCTAACTTCGGTCCTTTCTCATACCGCATCCTCCTCTCAAAAGCCCAGTTGTTTCCACTATGGACCAGAGACTGTCTTTCTCAATTTCCCTTTAGACCCTTAGCAAGGAAGAATCCTCATCCAGCTATCACAAACGAAATCACGTGAAGTTCAATTGTTTGATGAATAACACCAGTGTGCTAAAAACTAAGCTAAAAATTAACATCTATGATCTCACTGGCCTGCGAATTAGTACAATCTGTGCATTTCTCTTCCTACAGATTCCCCCAGATTCAGATTTAAACTCTAACTACTTTCAAAAACTATTATCTCGCCATTCAGATGATTAATTCTATTTTATACTATTTTTTCAAAAATTTTGTATTATAGATAAATAAAGTTTTCTGTCGTAAAAAAGTAAGACAACATGATTAAAGAAACAAGCCTTTTGAATAAAATCTCATTGTTTGAGATAATTCCCATTTTCACTAGTGATTTCCGTCCATTCACTGATTTCCCATATTCCCGGTAACACATATAAATTAATCAGAACTGCATACTTTTTCTTTTCTTGAAGTCTATTGACTTGGATATGTTTAAAATCTCCAAGTGCTTGAGAATAAAATCAATTATATGGCACTAAATATTACTAGTTTGGTTTTTTGATCGAATTGGGATCAAAATTTTTGCCTCTCAGAATTTGTAAGTATTGAATCAGAATAGAGTGACAACTTTGGATTTAGAAAAATCAAGACAAATATATTTATCAGATATGAAATTTATTGATAATTCGAGTATCATTTATAAATCAATAATTATTGATTCTTTTTATTTTTCAAAGCATCTTTCTGATTAGGTTGCTTCTTGTTGTTGGATTGTTGGACTGGGAATGCCGATCTAATAGAATAGGCCAAGATAATCAAGTGAACAGAAAGAAGGAGGAAGCTGCTAAAGTTTGTCGAAGGATAAACATTCCATGAATACTCAACGGCTAATAAGAATAGTACTTTGATTACTGCCGGAATATGACCATAAGGTATGAATTTCAGTATCAATGGTAGTGTATGATAGTACCAGACATAGAATTGATAATGCAAGGATCTCGAGAATATAATTCCAACAAAATTAGTTGCCAAGACTATCCACAAAATGTGTTGAGCATGAACCTTTCGATTAGGGTCTCCGACATTGAATAGACTTGATAAAGATGATTTTTTCACCTTGTACAACCAGACAATACAGTAAATAGCTAAGAAGATTATGTGTAAAGCCAGTAGGACCAAATGGAATTGTCGGTTATTAAAGGTTTCTTCGCCAATGAATCTCCAATTAACTGTCCATTTGAAGCTAAACTTTCGAGAGAATTCAAACGCCCTTGAGAGGTAACTTTTAGCATCGTAGAATAAAAAAGGACTGCCAATGAATAATTGTACTGAGATAGTTGTGGCTAAATAACCAATTGTTTTGATGATTCCCTTGTGATAAACTGCAACCAAAAGAAATGACGGCAGAAATAGGAGCCCATTCATTTTTATTGATATTCCAAGGCTGAGAAATATTACACTTAGGCTAAAATGATCATAAATCAACATGAGAATGAATGAGTAGTTAAATATGGTAGCCAGCCCATCGTTAAACATTCGTAAAAGAAAAATAGAATGAACTCGATAAGAGGTTAAAACCACGTAAATATACATGTATGGTTTAATGGCATCACTTTTTTTGTATATAGCAAAAACAATTGCAAGCAGAAGCAAGTAGAGACAGGCAAATATACATTGTCCGTGAAGAATAGATTTTCCAGAATTTGTCAGCCTATACAGGATAGAATATGCATATATGAATCCACCAGGATAAACACAAGGACCAGTCTGCCCATTGTAATCAGAATAATTGAGATTTTTATCCAAAAAAGGTTCAACTTCTTGCATATAAGCAATCCAATCAATTTCTGTATCTAAAATTCGATAAATACTTAAATCATACAGTTTACATGACACAAAATCAGACTACAAATTATTAACTCTAGGAGGAAAAGTGGAAATATGAAATATTTTGAGTATTCAACATCAGTGAGACAATTTACAATTTTGTTAACACGATTCAGGCCTTTTGGTTTCATATTTGCACACAGGTAGAACAAATTCCCATTTGTATTTGCCGATTCTAAAGGTTTGGTTTTGTTTTGACATAGACAACATTTGATTTTCTACGCCAACTAATTTATTTTGTGAAAAATATGCAAATCTATCATGTTTAACAATCCAAGAGTACGAGGTTTTCAGCACTTGGCTGATGGAGTTACCTTTATGGTTTCCAAAATTATTATAACAGCCAAAAGTTTCAATCTTTCATATTATCAGTTGTGTTTTCTAAATAGCATTTTTCTGTTTTTTGGAATAATTCGCTTCCTTATTCTGTATCAGATGAGAGATAGAAACTTCAAAAAGAGATATCTATTCTCAGTTCTCGTGATTACTTCAGTAATACTTCTTCAGTCATTATCAGTAGTTAGTTCCTTTTTTCAAGAAATGGATTTTGGAGAATATCTAACTCATCCTTTTGATGAGTCCTTCGAAGAATTGTCAGATGAAAATCTCGAGTCAGCTGGAAGTCTTATGAATGAACACGAGTCTTGCATTGTCCTCATTATGCTTGATTTTTTACTTGTATTCATTCCACTTTCTACTCAGTTTATGCTAGAGTTATTTAATTGCATACTCAAGCCGCCTTATAGTTCCAAATTCAAGATGCATAATTATCCTGGATCGTATAGATATCATGTGGATATCATGAAAGAGATTGCAATATATTTTGTACTGTTTGTTAAGAATATTTTGGTAGTCTGTATAAATTCTTATCTCTCAATACCTCATATTCTTTCGATTATATCTCTGAGAGATTCATATTATTCTTCTAAAAAAATTATCGCTAGTTATATTCTTAAATGTGCCATTATCGCCAATGTTCGACATAGTTTCAAGTCAAAGCTGCTCGCAGATTTGGATGATACCAAATGTACAATCTGTTGGGAAACTTTGGATGAAAATTTGACTTTACCATGTGATCATTCTTTTCATGAAAATTGTTTATGTTTATGGCTTGAGAAGGATAATTCCTGTCCTATATGTCGAAGAAAGCTACTTGATCATTTCAATATTGCTGAATACTTTTCAAATGACCTTCAGCAACAACAAGAACTTGAAAATATCACAACCAATACAGCCATGAACAATACGAATAATAGGGGAGAAAATTCCAGTGTCAATGGACGTCAATATGCCATGAGTTTCCGCTTTGACATTTGCTTTTCATTCGGTTCAAATGCTATGCGGTCTGCAGAAGTTGCCTCATGGGCTAATTCATACATACCTCTTGTTATCAAGTAAATTGGAAATTTTATTCTGAATCTGAATCTCACCTTTTAATTTTTAATTTTAGCTTTAATCGGTTTGACACTAACACTCAAGATAATCAAACCCAACAACCCCAAAATCAACAGACTAGCCCAAATTCCTCAACTCCACACTCTAGTTCACCTCCAGTGCCACCACAAAGTCCCCAAACAACTGAAACCCCCACTGTTATTAATTTGAACAATAACTTTTTCGGAGAAACTTCTTCTTCACCTGATCTTGCATCTCGAACCTCTTCAGCATCTCAAAGGTCTGAAGATTCTGCAAGTGAGGAGAAAATTCAAGAACCCGAAGAACTATTAAATTCACCTGCCCCGTCAGCCTCTTCCTCATTCAATGTTGGAACTGATAATGTGAGTCAATTTTCCTTTTAAATAATGAGCTTTTACTCATGATTGTTTTTCATTTTTCAAGAATACTGAAACTTCAACCCCTAATCAGGAAGAAGAAAGAATGAATCACGGATTCACTCAGCCTCAACTAAATAGACGTCCATTAATGATACAAGCCAGTATAGGATCTAACCAGTTACTAAATGGATACACGAATGTTGGTCGTATGCAATTCAATATTGATACTGCCAGATATTTCCGTTATTTTCCTTCAGTCTATGTGGAAATGGTTAGAGTAAGTCTTTCATTCTACCAAATTTTAGCACCATCTGGATAATTTTATAATCTCCAGTGCTTTATAAGTTTTTTACTCTAACAGAGGTTTAATTTTTTCCCTAGCAATCTGGCTCTTTCATAAGTCTTCATTCCAATGCAAGTTCTACTAATGAAAATTCAGACAGTGGCCAAAATAATCAAAATGCATCATCAAGCTCCACCGTGAATCCTCAAACAGTGAGTTGATCGAAATTCTCTTCTCAAAACTTTGAAGATGGCTAAATTTATTTTCAGAATCCATCCAACCGATTAGAAGTTCTTAAAGAAAATCTTAATAAAGTGGAGAATGAAATTAAGACACTGGAAGAGGAAAATCCAATCTTGACCAATGCCAAAAATCCCAATCAAGATAGAGACAATAACTTGGAGAGTAATTCCAAAAAATTTAAACTTATGAAAACCCTTCATACTTTGCAAATGCGAAAAGCTGGACTTAAAAGAGTCATCAGTAGTCTTGAATCGAACCCTATTGCTACCTCAAATGACGCTTCTTAGTTTTGTTAAGAACATGATTCAAAAGATATCTGCTAGAAATGATAAAGCGATCCCAATATACAATTCAGTCTATTATTCAGTATTATGAGATTAACTGATCTGAATTGAAAATCACGTGAAAAGTCTAAAATTTTATTTTGTTGTCAAAAAATAGAGATCATTATCGTATACTTGTTTATAAAAGATTATTCATCCTTTATTTCAATTATTTGATCTGCATCAGGATAATTGGGTAAGAAAAGATTGAACTGCTTAGCCAGACTTTCAGGGACAAATCTCCCTCCGACATAATGTCGGCCTTTGAACAGTTTCGAGCCTAATTTTGGTAGGGTCAGAGAAACTAATAACGCTGGTTTTATATATTCTGAATCTTGAGGCGGTCCTAGGTTCACATCCCAACCTGAAGGGATATCTATAGATACGATAGGTTTATTTGTTTTGATTAATTTCTCCATAATAACTTGGAAATCTTCTCTAACAGGCGGCTTGAAACTAAATCCAAAGAGGGCATCAACTATCAAATCATAATTTTCGACTTCAACACCTTTATCCTCGATTAATTCTATCCCAAAACCTTTGGATTGGTAAGTTAGACGTTCAAAGTAAGGATTCGAACCCCTTTTTATCAGATTTATTGTTGGATTGAAACCCTAAAGATTTAATTGATTGGTTATTTACGAATAACTTTAAATGCCGAGCACAAACGATGCCATCACCTCCATTATTTCCTGGTCCACAAATTACCAAGGTATTTTTAGATGGTAAATTTCGATAGCAATCTTGTATAGCCATAGCACAACTCATTCCTGCAAGTTCCATAAGTTGAGATAACTCGTATCCAACATTTTCAAAGAGATTTTGATCAATCTTTTGGGCAGTATTCTGACTTAATATTATTATGAACCCATTTACTCAATGTACGATATCATTCTCAGTGAATTAGTTTTAAGTAAATAATTTTCAACTCTTTTACGGACGAAAACAAACATTTTACAAAATGAATAAAATGGTATTTCGTTTAAATTTCTATAAGGTTTGAGAAAAAAATAACTCACTGAGTTAAACTCAGTCACCTGAGCTGTAAAAATGTGTAAAAACTAATTAATATTTAACGTTTAGCCTATGATGATCAATTACTGCGAGAGAGCAATGATAAAAATATTAATTACTTGTCCTCGAGATTAGGTGTCCTAAAGGGGGTATGTTGTTTTGAATTTTATTTCGAAAGCTTGCAAATGATATTAACCAGGATATCAACGAGTCTAATTCGTTCTTAGATAAATTTAAAGATGATTTTCTAGCAACAACATCAGGATTAGACAGATCTCTACGCCATGTACTAGGCATCAACACAACTAATAACAAGAGATTCGTTTGCTATGTAGCCATTCTAGTTGCTGTTACAATTTTGAGCGTTTTTACACTTATTCACAAACTTTTATTTGGAACAATGAGATAAACTATCATTATTATTATTTTACGTGCTGAATGAATTATTTATTTTAAATCAATTTTTTATATTTTTATTCAGAGTTAAGTAATTCCGATGCACCGTTTATTCAAGAAACGAAATTAGGAAATATTTCAATACAATACAAGGGATTGTTTATAAAAGTTTTTCGATATTTGCAGGTAGTTCAATGATTTTTGTAGAGTAGTAGCTTTGGAAATCATCAAGGATAGATTTGTCATCTTTAGTAATAAAGTTGATTGCAGTGCCTTTTCTGCCAAAACGACCACCACGACCGATTCTGTGAATGTAGGTCTCTCGTGAATTAGGTATGTCATAATTGATGACGAGGGAAACTTGTTGGACATCAATACCTCTGGCCAAAATATCAGTAGCGATCAAGACTCTAGCTTTACCATTACGGAAAGTCTTCATGACTTCATCTCTCTCAGCTTGGGTCATGTCTCCATGGATAGCAGCAGAAGTAAAATTATTCTGCTCCAGATGTTCGTGTAGAACGTTTGCCTAGAATATAATGGACTTTGTTGCAATTATAGACATGGTAAATAAATAGTCGAGACCTACCTTTTTGACAGTGTTGACAAAAATCACACATTGTGTGACAGATATCAACTTGTAAAGATCAATTAAAGTCGAATACTTGTAACTTTCTTGTTCAACATCGACATAGAATTGATTGATACCTTGGAGTGTTAAATTCTCCTTTTTAACCAAGATCTTAACCGGATCTTTCATAATATCCTTGACTACGTCCAAAACAGCGTCAGGAATAGTAGCAGATAGCAACATTATTTGAGCGTCTTGGGGAAGGAAGGAGTAGACTTTTTGAATTTGAGAAACAAATCCACGAGAGAGCATTTCGTCGGCTTCGTCAAGAACAAAAATTCTGATATCATCACGCTTGAGATATCCCTTTGTTAGTAGATCAGAAACACGACCGGGTGTACCGACTATGACTTGTTGACCTGATTTAAGATGTTCGATATCGGTTGCAGTATTAGTACCTCCAATACAGGCATAAACTCTAACTTTAAGTTCTTGGCCAATATTTGAAATGACCTTTTCAATTTGTTTTGCTAATTCTCTTGTAGGGGCAAGGATGAGGGCTTGAGTTTCAAGCTTTGAGGTATCAATCAATTGGAGAACACTGATGGTGAATGTTGCAGTTTTACCAGTACCAGATTGAGCTTGGGCCAAAACATCACGGCGGTTGATTGCTGGTTCAATAGCTCTTTTTTGAATAGCTGAGGGTTTCTCGTAACCATAAGAATAAATGCCTCTTAGCAATTCGTCCTTAAGATTGAGTTTATCAAAACTATCTACAGTGCGATCATAGTTAGTTTGAATTTCTCCATCATCATTAGTATTTCTAAAGACAATACAATTAATATCAAAGGTAATTTGTTAGGCTAGCATGAGACTCACTGCATAATTTAATTAGTGCGCTTAGAAATTTTGGGGTAAAAATTTTTCATAAAACTTCGATTTGTTTTATGCTATTAATGTGCTTAATTTAAATTCATTAGATTCCCGGTATACATTATGAAATCTTTTCTATGATATTCATCTATCAAATTATAATCTAAACTCTAGGCCAGTTCTTCTAAATAGGTTATGAGATTTTACCTTGAGAATTCTGCATTAAGACAAATTGAAAGAATTAAAGATTAAAGGTTGAAATTTATTGAAAATATAGGAATGAGAAAACATAATTCTTGATAGAATTTTAAAGGATTGAGCCGTTTTAAAACGAGATATTTCCTAATCCTTCTGCTCTTCAGTATTCTCAGAACTCATCGAAGTTTGGGAGGCCATATTAATGGGAAGACCTTTGTTGTTAGGTAAATGAGTGGATTTTTTTCTTGCACAAGGAACAGTTTCAAGTGTTGGTATCTTATCCCCTGTGCAAGCTGTTAGAGGAGTTGGATGTTTCACGGACTGGGCTTTAGCCATATTATAATCACCACTATCAAAATATTTCTAAAACAATCTCATCAATTTATTAATAATATATTCATGTAAAAATTCTTGTACCTGTCTGTTTTGGAAGATATGACTTGAGTATTTCATGTTAAGATTTCCATACTTTTTCGCAAAATCATCATAAGCTTTTTCCATCAGTTGCTGCTCCACCTAGTTATTAATCCAAAAGTTTCTTACGTTTTCTTGATTCTCTTTAGAAGTCATTTATTAAAAAAATTTTAAATATTTTAATATCTGACATTGTAAAAACAATTGAAAATCTTATTTCTATATTGTTCAAATAATTCAATAGAAATCATTCAAATAAAAAAAAAGAATTTATAGTCTATAAATTTTATAGTGGATTGATAGGATAATATTATTTATTTAAATTGTTTTTGCTTATTCAAGTTCAATTATAAAATACGAATAATCATAATCTTTCTTTTAGAGCTCTTGATTAAAATTTCTAAGAAAGAAAATAATAATAATGATACAATTTTGGGTGAGAAAAATTTCAATGAAATTAAATAAACATGGAATTAAATATTTTTGATACAATCAATTTATACTGTTGTCTCTTGAAAGTTCAAGCCAAGTTTAAGTCTTCGGAAACATTCGACCTTTTTGATTCTAACCAACTTCATTTGGTGTTGAAAAAGTTCCATGAGCTCATCTCGATCGATCATACCATCTTTATCAGAGTCCCATTCGGTCATTATGAATCTCTTATAAGCCAAAAGATCTTTCATTTTGTACTCCTGAATTTAAATTAATAATAAGTATTACTTGTCTAGTGAGATCTAACAGGTCTTTGAGGAAGCTTTCAAGCTCTTCAGGACTCAATTTTCCGTCTTGATCCTGATCGTAAACTTTCAACATGGTTTCTATAGTGGTTTCATTTATTAAATCCAATCTTCTAAGCATTGGCCTATAAAGATAATTTTCTTTCACTGGTATTAATCGGGACATGTCGCTCAATTCAAGTTTACCATTTCCGTCAATATCAAATAGTGATATCTTTAGAAATAAAATCAAGATGAACAAACATACAATAATTTCACAATAACTCTGCAAAGTTTCCTCGTTTGGCTTCAGGGAAGATTTTGTTTTTGAGCAGATATCTTTTAAAAATGACTTTTATAAGGTAATTCTACTTACAATAAGAGAATCCCGATTGATATATCCCTTACCGCCTGGATCATAATGACGCCAAATTTTCATAAAATGAACGCTACTCGGGAGCGGACATGTTCTCTGAAATAAATGCAAAAATTCTTCATCTATTGGGAGAATTTGAGCCAATTCTCCAACTTCTATTCGACCATCCTCGTTATTATCATAAGCTAATAAGATTTCATTTTTCAACATCTTCAGAGCAGCTTCAGAATAAGTCACTTGGCCTCCTTCAAATTCTTCAGTTGTCTTGACAACACTACCAATGAACATGCGAAGGAAGCGATCTAATTCACTTCCTTCAATGTAGCCGTTCCCATCTCGATCAAAGTTTTTCCAGACCTCTTGAAATTGCACCGCGGAGAATGGACGAAATTTTCTAGTATTCACGTCCCGATATTTTTCCAGAATATTCTTTGATGACCGTCTGGTAGAATTCATGCAACTAAACTATAGGCAAAAAATTGTAGAAATTATTCTACAGGAATAATGAATGAACGACTCACTCTTATTTTATTTGGTGTATTGTTGCATTTAAAAGATCAATTAATTTCACAAATAATCAAATAAAGGGAGGTGGAGATAATGCACCAATAATTATATACCAATGACGGATTTGTAGAGAGAAAATAATGTATAATTTTTCCATAGAAACATTTTTTATTTTTTATAAAAAGAAAAAAAACATTCAAGCTTTTAAATTTAATTTTTTTCGATCCTGCATAGAGGACTCTTGTGAATCATATCGAGGTTAATTTTAGGTCCAAATAAATCTCTAATATTCTTATAACCATACCTTATCATTGTCGGTCTTTCTAGGGATAGTCCCCAAGCAATAACATTCATATTAGGAGGTAGGTTCATTGGTTGGACAACTTCCGGGCGGAAGATGCCACTATTTCCAATTTCGACCCATTTTTCAAGGCCTGGATGATAACTGAAAATTTCCATGCTTGGCTCTGTATAAGGATTGTAGGCTGGTTTGAAACGAAGTTGAGTTAATCCAAGCTTGGAAAAGAATGCTCTGATTATTGCTTTTAGATGAGATAGACCTATATTGTAATCGGCGACAAGACCTTCCACTTGGTGAAATTCAGCCAGATGAGTAGCATCCAAGGCTTCATTACGAAAGACCCTATCTATCAAGAACAAGCGAACTGGCTTATTTTTATCCTATAATCAAATATTCATGAGAAGGTTAACAATTATTTTCTAAAAGTTTTACTCACACAGTTGGCTAATCGATAAAGCATTCGGGTACTACATGCAGTAGTGTGGGTTCGTAAAAGATTTTTTTGTGCTTCTTCTATTTTCCAATCATACTCATATCCAGTTGAACCATAACCTCCAGATTCGTGAACCTTTTTAACTCGTTCAATATAATCTTTAGGACCCAGTATCTTGACATCGGTTTTATCTGGCTTTGAAATGAAAAATGTATCATGAGCATCACGAGCAGGATGCTGCTGAGGCTGGAATAGAGCATCAAAATTCCAGAAGGATGATTCAACAAATTGATTCAAATCCATTTCAACAAAACCCATTTCAACCATGATTCTAAAGACTTCAGAACGAACTTTGAGAAGAGGATGTAAAGCACCACCTTGAGGAACAACACCTTTAGCTTGGAAATTGTATGTTTTAAAGTCACATGTTTTCCATGAATCGCTTAAGTTAAAAATTATATTAAAAGATACTATTTACTCATTGATCATTTCAGTAGTAAGATCAACAACTGTCTTTTTTAGATCAGTAGTAAATTTAGTTCCCTTAGAGATTCTAAAAACAGTTCTTTTGGATTCTTTTATTATTTTTCGCTTCTTCAAATCAGAAATAATCTTTTCAGAAATTGATTTTGTATCACCAGAATTAATCTTTCGAACAATCTCTATTATTTCATCGGTGACTGTTTCTACGAGCTTTTGAACGACTTTGTTACCATTAGAGTCAGGAGCTACTTTAATCCATCGATTTGAAAGAGCTTTACTCATTCCAACTTTAGCGTATTCTAATTTGGCCTTCAGTGATATTAATAATAATAAACATACAGATATTTCATTAACCAAAATGCCTTCTCTGGGTATTGCATTAAAAAATACAACCTCATGACTTCCATTATTGAGAATATGAAGGCCTTCTTCTGTCAAACTGTAACAGATTTCATTAATATTCTCAAGTTGAATAAGCTAAATATGAAATATTGGCAAACTTACATCTTCTTTGCTGCTTAGACTTTTAAGAGATCCTACAACAGAATTATGATCTATATTATGCTTTATAGCAAGCTCATTTGAAAATAACGGATCTTTTAAGCTTAGATTCTTTAGCAACAAGATGGGAAGATCCTCTTCGACCGTCATCGGTATTAATTTTTCAAATTTTGAGATTGGAAAAACTAAAATTAAAAAATCTTTTGTGAGTTTTAATTTTTGGCAATTTCAAAAGAAGATAGACTGTCTATCATAGACTCTCAGGAGCTTTAAAACTCTTTTAACTCCTGATTCTGTTTCATCATCTATATTTATTGATAAGAATTATCTAATTCAACTTTTATATCCCTTTCGATTTTGAATTTTGGCCATGGATACTTTTTCTCTTGAAGATTCAGGAAATGAAGATGCCTCAACTGATGAGATTGGAGTTAATATTGATCCGTACGAAGTTCCAGTCAATGATCCTTCTAGAAAAGAATACGAAGTAAAACTTTTTAAATTTTAATTATCTAGATGTTAAATCCTGATCAGTTAATTGATTTAATGCGTGACATTATTTCTTCAGTATCTGGTGTTACCCAGTCAAATCCTACAATTCTTAGACTTCTTCTGGACTCTTTTTCTTGGGACAAAGAACTATTTATGGAAACATTTTTTGAAAAGTCTCAATCAGATCTTCTTAAACGGATTAAGGTCAAACAAGATTCTTATAACGTGAATCAAAGTGCCAGTCTAGTGAATTTATCCTCAGATCACCAAGGTGAAGTCGAATGTACAATTTGCTCGGTTGAATATGAAAGCTCGGTGTTCAAAGGGCTTCTTTGTGGTCATTATTTTTGTATTAACTGTTGGAAATCATATTTAACTACTTCTGTGGTTGACAATAGTCAAACGGATCGTATCACGTGTCCAGAATATGGTTGCAACTTTCTGGTCGATGATGAAATCGTGGAAAAATTTCTCTTATCAGATGCTTTCTTGCGTATGAAGTTTTTCAAGATCATATCAAATAGTTTTGTGGTCCACAATCGTTTCTTAACTTGGTGTCCTGGTTTGGATTGTACCTATGCAGCAAGAATAATTAATGATTTATACACCACTAATCAGCGAATTGATTGTGAGTACTGTAATGAAAGTTTTTGTTTCTCTTGTTCCAAAAGATGGCATGAACCTGTCTCATGCAAGGACATAAATCGTTGGTTGCAAAAAATAGAAAAAGACAGTGGTACCTCCTCATGGATTATCGCCAATACCAAAGAATGTCCAAAGTGTAAAGCAGTCATTGAAAAGTCTGGAGGTTGTAATCATATGATATGCCAAAATCTCAGTTGCAAATATGAATTTTGTTGGTTTTGTCTTGACAGATGGGAGCCTCACGGGACTGATTGGTATAGCTGTAATCGTTTCCAGACTAAAGAAGCAGAAAAATCTCGCAAAGAACAGGATTTGTCTCGTGCTGAATTAAATCGTTACATGTTCTACTTCAACCGTTATTCTAATCATTCTCAGTCTTTTGAATTCGAATCGAAATACAGTAACACGATACAGGAAAAGCTCAAATCCTATGATTATTCCTACATCGACTTGAAATACATTGAAAATTCAATTAATATTTTATGCCAATGTCGTCGTACTCTAATGTACACCTACGTCTTTGCCTATTACACTAAACCCTCTAATCACACCTATATATTCGAAGGTAATCAAGCAGATTTGGAAAAGGCCACTGAAGCTCTCTCAGAACTTCTTGAACGTGATCTAGAAAAGATTGACTCAAACAACTCAAAGTTGAAGCTGCAAGATAAAACATCGTATTGTGAATCGAGAAGAAAAGTGCTCTTGGATCACGTTGAAGACGGCAATAAGAATGATTTGTGGGAAGACATGTATCCGTGATTTATCTTCTCATTATACATATTCGAAATTGATATTAAACTCCGAGATTAATCAAGGCATTTTGAATATACTCCTACATTCAATCAGCAAGAAATGATGGTTTGAGTTTTATTTTTGAAGAAAATACCCTTAAAATTCTTTTGGCTAGCTGATTGTATTCATCATCAGATATATAAATGTCTTTCTACCTGTAGATGAAATAAAACTGATAGAAATCAATGCTGCATGAATGAGAACCAACGTATGCCGAAGCCCTTAATCTCTAGATTATAAAAGTGTTATTCTTAGGTTTTACTCTAAACCCCCTTTCATTGTACAATGTACCATATAATAATATTGTGTATAACTGTCACTATGACTATAAAAATGGTTCAGATAATTAGTAAATGTTTTAACTAAATTATCATAGAAAATATATATTATTCACAAAACTATCATAATAGAGATCAGATTATTATTATTACTATTATTAGTGTTGTTCAATGTATGACAACGCAGTTATTATATGTATGTATTATATGCTAAATATGATGAAAAAATAAAAAATATTTTAACTACTTCATTTTAATTTACTATTTACTCCTAATTACTTATCAGTATACTTTGGAAAAAATAAAATAAAATCTCTCATATTTGAATAAATAGATTTCTCAAACGCAGTGGCCTGGCAACCTATTTGACAAGTTCACGAACAATATCATAAATAGATATTTTAGAATTCTTGTTCAATTTTTCATCACGTCTGGAAAATATTTCTGTGTATGTTCAACACGTGATGGCATTATTTATAGGTGAGTTGGTCTTGTGATTATTTCGCCATTCATTTTGTAATCACAGATTAATTGTAATTATTGCTATCTCTTTCTGAGATTCTTCCCTTCTCAATCTTCTGTTATCTTCTCGAAATTTTTCACTCTCTTGTATCATTTATCATGTGCATTATTGATCTATTCTTCATCATGCAAGCGAATCTCTTGTATAGTTAAATGCAAAATTTTACCCAGGATTCTTAAATAATAAAAAAGATCAAAAATTACCAAAGTAAAGATAATAGGAACATATGATCAAATGAAAAATCTAAAAGAAAGATATTTAAACCCTTCATGTCCCAAATTTTTTTTTTATCGCACAACCTTACCAAAATAACTACGCTGATTCCAAATCTGAATTCCCTTTTCATTTAAAAGATAATAGATGTTGGCTCATCGATATGGCTCATCTTTTTAAGCTTTGAACGATAAATTTTAAAGTGATTATCAAAATAGGTTTTTAAGGATAAAAAATTTTGGTTCCAAATATAACAAGAAAATCAAATTTGCTAACAGTGGTACTAGGATTCATCTCATTATCGTGTCATTTCGATTTCTTGATAATTTTTATGGCGGGATTCGAATTAATTCATATCAATTTATGGCTTCATCCTATCAAAGTTTGATCACTGTGTGCGTCTCTTATAATTGAATTCACGATAGAATCAACGCATAATATTGAATAATTCAATACAGCAATTCCTGAAGTCCTACTTAGAAATCCAAACCATCAAGTCCTGCTTACATTATATTTGCTTAAGGCATCTATATAGGAGCCTCATAAGTTCTCTATAGTACAAGAATAAATCTAAGATAGTTCAATTTCAGCTCTTGTAATTTTAACCCTTAATGTCCCACTGGGTTATTTCTATAAAATATTATTATAACAGCTAATTATTGTTTATTTAAAGTTCAGAAAATACTTCGTTTTCCATCCATCCGATAGGAGATCTATTAACCTCCTGGAATATGCAATGATCTCAGCTCTATCACTCGTCAGATTCAAGGGAAAATTACAAAAAGTAGAAGCTTCTAGACGAAATTTTCAAAAATTAGAAGATAAATCATCAATAAGTAGACGGTCTATTCAGTGTATTTACAAAAAATAGAAGGTTATCAGAAATTATCATTCAATACAAATTTTACATTTGAATTTGTTGGTGAGTCGGAACTCATTTTGAGGATTTGAAGATAAGACGAGTAATTAGTGATAAAGCTTTTATTTCGCCGGATGAGAGTCTGATGAGATAAGCTTTATCACTAATTACTCGTCTTATCTTCAAATCCTCAAAATGAGTTCCGACTCACCAACAAATTCAAATGTTTTTGAAGAAGCTCGGCATTACCTACTCCAGCAAATTTTACATTATTAACGTTTACTTTTTCTCACTGATTATCAGTGACTAATATGATAAATGTTCAGTTTGGTGAAATAGTCCATCATCGGTTTTGTAGAATTTAAAGATAAAGATAGAGTCTACACATTTTACTTGAGTAAGATTGAGATGGTAGGGATTATGGGAATTGCTTTAAAAGTATCGGAGCAAGATTTACCCATTAAATTATGATAGATAATTATCTTAATATTATAATTACTTAAATTAAAAATAAAATCCCATTTCAGCTCATAAAGTTTAGATCTCGTCGATTATTTTCATCTCAAATTTTTCTACTCTAACTCAAACTACGCAACTTGGTTAATTTAATACAATGAGATGGTTGACTTTTTCGAAAAAATCATCATGAAAGAGAATTCTAGGTGATTTGAAATTGATGATGATGCTTTAAGAAATGTACATTTGGCTCCAATATATATTTTTTCTAACTCTCCAATTTTGAAATTAGTCCCATTTCTATGGAAGGATATCATATTTGTTTATATACGGTCTTGAGGCTCATTCGCTAGATTTGACATTTATGAAGCAAATGATTGCTTAAAGTATAACGGTAATTTGTTATATTAATGCAACGTGTACTCTAGTGTACTTCGATTATAATAATTATAATTATTTGTAAGATTAAGAAATAATACTTCTACTGAATGAAAAGTATGTTCGACAAACTTCTACTATCTGTAAAGTGTATTATAAATACTCCTATTGAATGAAAATTTCCTAAAAATCTTCTACTTTAGTAAATACACTGAATAGACCTTCTATTTATTGATGATCTATCTTCTAATTTTTGAAAATTTCTTCTAGAATCTTCTACTTTTTGTAATTATCCCCAAACTCAAAGAAGGTTGTTTCAAAAGATTAATTTTTGTTTAAAACTCAATGTTTAAATGTTTATTGAATATAATCTTCATTTTTCCGATTTTATGGTTCATAAACTCTTTTAAATAAGGAAAAAATCTTTCCTTAAAAATTATAGCTTAGGACTTGGAGGCTTAGAAAAATTTATTAATTTTCATGTGAGCTTGAATTAGAAACACAGAAATGTTTTTTTATTTTGCAGTAAATAAAGATTTTCTGTTTTTCGTGAAAAGAATATCCTCTAAAAATCAAGAAATTCTGAGTTTTTTCTGTACAGAATTAGAAATCCTAAAATCACACGATTATAGGCTAGTTCAATCAATTGAAATTGTAATTGGTAAATTCTTTTCTAATTTTTATTCCTATTAAAGTTTGGATATCAGTGAATGTTTTACAATGAAAAATTGAGATTCACAACAAAATCTTCAAGCTTTTCAAAAACTCATGGAATTTGTTAGCTATATATATAGAAACGATCATCTTAAGAAAGATACAGCGGTGACCAGGAAGGGCACGCAGCTTCAATTTCAAACTTTTCAATTCTATACAAAAATGCAGGGGATGACAGTACTGATGTTTGGGTGAAGGAGAAATTCTTCATAAATCTATATAAACCAAACTTATGTGTCCAAGAAAACTATTCTTATAATCTTCAACTACCTTGGCCTATGTGAGCTTTTTCACTTTTCTCTCCACTGTTGCTAATCATTGGAGAGTTTTGGTGTTTTTTTAGCTTACATTATATTCTTATATTCTTTGACTTTTACTATTTCTTTCATAATTTGTAAATTATTATTTTCATTCATCTTTTAACTTATATCCTTTTTAAAGTATTGCCACTGATGATGCTTTATGAAATGTACATGAAATGGCCCTAATATATACAGTCATTAATTTTGTAACAGCTTCTCAACATGTGGTGAATTAAAAAAATAGAGAATATTCATGTATTTTATTATAATTATAATAACCAATAATAATCAATAAATAAGACTTCTATGAATTATTCATATGAGGATTGGAAGACGGGTGAATTGTTTCAGGAAGATGAGTTCTCCTATCACAAATTGATATTGAATTTCAAAAATGAATTTCGAGCATTTCTCAATGTGCTGATGCATCAAAGTAGGCTGAGAAATTATTACTACTGGGATAGTCATTGGAGCTTGAGGAGTCTGGAATATATCTCGCTTGTGTAAGCTTGGTAAGTTCATTGATGAAATTTTGGTCATTATTTTGACTCAAATTGGTCGACAAGCTTGAATTGTATCGGTAAAAGTTATTCGGATATTGTCCAGTACAATCTAAAAGATGATAAAAGTAAATTTTGAATCATTGCGTTTAAAGGAAAATATCACTCACTAGTAACTTGAGCAGAAGAACTATTTTGAAAGGATGTTTTTGAACTTCTACGATCCCAGGGATCTTGACCGTACAATAAAAATTCATCTACATTATTCTGGGATTGTATTGGTGTCTGACGTTCTTTTTCCTCAAGATTTTCTGGAGAATAAATTTCTGACGTATGATTAGTATTGGAGGAGGGAATGATATGGTTAGATGCACTTGAATTAGATGAGCTGTTGGGGTTTGTTACTGGTTGCATAGCAGCAGCAAGGCCACTAAAATCAAATTTGTATGCATAACGCTTTCCGTGAACCTTGGTCATGATATTTTTGTCGTAGTAATATCTAAGAGCTCTGCTCAGCTTGTCATAATTCATGTTTGGCTTGGATTTTCTTTCACCCCATCGTCGGGCTACTTCATCAGGATCTACTAATTTAAACTCTCCATTTGTTCCTTCCCAGGTAATTATATCTCCACATTTTGTCTCTCCGAGTAATTCAAGGAGAAACTGCCATAATTGAATTTGTCCTGAGCCTAAACGAAAGAAAGTACACGCTAGAATTCTTGATTTAATTATTCCATACAAAAATATATACTACATATATCAAAATACAAAGAGTATAATACTAACATTTTCAATCATTACATTTTCCCATAAAACAAACAGAAAATTAACCATGATAATTCCAGATATATTATCATTAAGTTAGTTACCTTGAGGTTTCCATTGTACAAGATTGGGTGAAATATTTGCTGATGAGGGATGACTTTGGTTACTCGAACTAGAACCGGTATTGTTTAAGTATCCGGAATTATTCAAATTAAATAATGTTCCATCATCTGAGGTTGCTGAAGGACTACTGCATGTTGAGTTGGCCTTTCTTTGTGTCTGTTGCCATGATGCTGAACGTTGTTTCAATACTGATGTAATAAGACTGTCATTTGTCATTTGATTCGAGCCATTTGAATAGCTCCAAAAGTTGCCTATTTTCAAAGTGAAATAAAATACTCCAACTTACCAGAAAACTTGTTAAAATAATCCAGTTCATGACCAAGGTACGAGTTTGATGCACACCCATTTAGTTGAAAGGATGATGCCTGATTGTGGACTCCATTGCATTGTAAATTTCCCTGATTCATGAACGAATTGTGACCTGGCTGTCCTTCGGCATTGTGATGATGTGACTGATTCTGTTGTTGATCACCGACAAATTCTTTAAATGGCGACGTATACAAACTTGAAGGATCCATTATAAGGTCTTTGCCAAGATCACCAAGACATTCAATTGAGTTTGAAGTTTTGAGCATATTTTACAAAAATATTATTCAGTAATTCAGGAATAGTGATACTTTAGTCCGCTTTAAAGTAAAGATAAGAAAATAACGACTTTATATTCAAGAACTTTATTACTCTTGGAAATTTTATTTTATTAACATTGATCTTTGCCAATCACAGGCCAGGAAATGTTAAGCCATCTTCCTTCTCTTCACACGGAAAGAATACTTTAGCGGATGGAAATCCAAGAGATCCCTCCACCCCAATAATTTCCTTATTGTTGAGTACGTATATACTCAAATATGTATAAATACATGAATACATTTTTATATAATTGAGAATATATATTCTGAGTAGACGAAAAGGGAGGAGGAGGTATATTCTCTACTGAAAATAACCAATCAATGCATAGTTTAATCTCTTTATCAAAGATAAATTATTTTTCCTCACCACTGCGAAATAAAATTTTTGAAACTGAATTAGTTCAATACTCTCATGTAACCAAGTGAATTTCCATTAAATTGTGAATGGGAAAAACTATGTATATTATCCATCCAATTGTAAAGGGGGGCAATAAATAGAATCTTCTCTGGAAAATACTATAATCAATTTGCAATGAAATTGAGAACAATGAAGAATCTAATGTATGAGAATTATTACATTTTCATCACGTACAAAATTATACTATGAATAAATAATAATATTGCTCAACGGAATTTCCATACCACTCTTATCAAACTGGGAATTTTAGAAATTGATTTTTAATGATAACTCTCATCAGTTTTGTATAATAATTGAGATAAAGTTCGATTTTACAACTTGGCAAATCTTTTTATTATTTCGGGGACTGGAAGAGCTAAAATAATATCAGCGAAATTTAAAAAAACACTAAAGCTAACTATAGAATCATTGTCTGTTATTTCATCTGAAGTCACTCAATCTAATGAGAATTTATGACTATTTCACAAAAAAATGACATAACTTATAAATCCATAAATTTTAAATTAGAATAGTAAATAGTTTCAAATTCCAAAAAAGGTGAAATTTTGTGAGACTGGCCATTATTGGTTATAAAGGGGCGTTTTCAATGCTTTCAGTAAGTATAACAAAAGTTCAAAAATGCCGAACGTTGACATTGAATTTTCGATAGATCCAACATTTTTGAGGGATTTTGAATTATCGAAATTTCACTGAGTTTCAAGTAGTGTAAATGGCCAAGAAATCGAAACTCAACTACCAAAGGATAATGAGGTTGAACATTAGAACAGATATAAAATGAATCAATTCTATGAATGAAATTAGGGATGCTAAAAAATTTAACAAAAAATTAATTTGTTAAAGAATTTTTTCATTAATCTACAACTTCTCATGTTTTATTGTTTTCTCTCAATAGAACTTTTATCACCAGATCGATTTTCTCACAATTTTCAAAGTTTCCAAAAATTTAATAATCTTAATTTTGATTACTCATATCTATTCATGCACTTTTCGTTGATTCCATTGAAAAATTTATGTGTCTAGTTAGTTTCGGCATATGTGAAGACTATTTCAGAACAGCTTTATCATAATTAATTTTCTTGTCTAATTCTGATCCTGGTCCACTTGCAAATAAATAGGTATCTTCAGCTCAAAGCTCAAAAAATGGGAATTTGGTGTCGAATTGAAATTGAAAAATTACCTCATTTTTCCTAAAAATAAGTATTTGTAAAAATCAAAGATTCTCAACCTCTCAGAAATGTAGCCTTAACTAAAACTAGAGTATGATCAAAGATCCCAAAAGATACTTTTTTTCTTCTCATGATTCAAGAATGAAAACCGGATTCTAAACAATGTAAGAATTAACCATCAAGAAAGCCCAAGGGTCAAAATAAAAGATTCCAAAAGTATTTAGAAACCAGAGGTTCAAAGGCGAGATGTTTTCAGTCCACCTGGATCAAATCATTGAAAATTAAACAAAAATTCAAATCAAACAAAATTGGATTATGTAAGTAACATTGAAAACTTTCAAATGGAAAGATACAAATTAGACTTGTGTGTATTCATTTAGGAACTCTGTATATTCGCATATAAAATATTTGTACAAGGGATAAATATTGTTTGATAAAAAGAATTTAATGAATTTCCTGTCTTCCTCATTCCCCTGCTGCACTGACATCATCATTGCTCAAAATCTATTTCTGTAGTAAATTTGTGGGGGCACACAATGAAAGGAAGAAATAAATGGGAGTAAGAATACTCTTCTTTCATTAAGAGAATTTTGCCATTTTTTCAAAAATCAAATTCTTCTCTTAAACTAAAGGAAGGAATAAAAAATGAGAGATATTTTAACATTCTTAATTCCTAGCCTGCCTCAGAACAGTTGCTCCTCAAACTCAATTTTCTCTCCAGGTTTAATAGGCTATGAAAAGTGACCGCAAGGGATTAGATTGCATAAAGGGTTTTGCAGAATTCTTATTTTCAGAATGGTTCTTATAAATTTAAAACTTCATTTAATGTTTTTATAAATAAAGTTTTCTAGTAAATTACTACAGTTTTACCTTAATTTTCATATTACATTGATCATAGAAAGCAATTTTACCAGTATCTATAACAGGCCACAGGTAAATTAATCAGATACAGTTATTTCACAAAAATATTTTATTCTCTTTTATTTAAATTAATTATGAAATTCAAGTTCTGATTCTGAAGGATTCTAATTTCATACCATTCATGTTGAAAAACCCTAAGATGTAAGTCAGTTCTAAAACATTACTGGAAAATATATTGCAAATTCAAATCATGAAAATAAAAACTCTCATGATGTTTTTTATTTGAAAATTTTGATAAAATTTCATTAGAAAGAAGGGACTGATATATAGCATTTTTTTTTACATTATTTGCAAAAAAATATAGAAAGATCAAACATTCGAAAAAGAAAAAAATCATTCATTTTTTAAACTTTGTATCGATAATCAGAAGGATTAAACTCGTTGTACTTAAATCTGTTTTTCTTGAAATAAATCATTTACCGCATCTTTTAAAGTCATATATGAATATGAGCTCGGGATCAGAAATAAAAGTCAACAGACATTAGTCTGACAAAAGTTTAACACTTTCTAATACAAAATAGCTCATATCCTGTTGATTACATTTTTTAAATTAGAAACATTTAATCATTCTCCGTATGCTCATAGTTTTATTTTTTATTCAAAAATCATGATTTTCGTCTGAATCATTCAATTTTTCCTCCAACACAGCACGAACTGACACGTGTAGCCAAAAAACTATGTACCTGATGATGGAAAATAAAACTTATTAACAATCTTATAGAATGCATAAGTGAGGGAGATATTGAATATGTACACTTTATCGTGTTATTGAACTGAATCTGAATAATCCAATGGTGTATATATATTTTATACTGTCGATAGAGAAAAGAGTCTTGGGTTTTTTCTCTAGTTAAGTATTGTGTGGGGGATGTCTTACATTTTTTGAGTGAGTATATACTCTTCTCCTACATGTGTCAATCAGCAAGATGGAAAAATAAAATAGGATATATATTTATATTGCGACATTATCTGAAAAAAATACACACACTTCCAATGTATATTTCAAGATTTCCGGGAATCAGCCTGGCCCTCAAGCTCTTTTGTTTTATATAAATTTTTGTCTTTATTTCAGTACATTTGACCCCATCAGCTTATTATCACTTGTACTACAACATGAGAAGACCAATTTTTCTGTCTTTCTCTTTTTAGTCATCACAACAAGACTCATTTATTCAATAGAAAACAATTTTCCCCTTGAAAAAAAGTAAACGAAAACATATTACACGACTTGGTACACGTGTGTGTATATATATATGTAATGACATGCAAATGCCCTCACTTAAGCCCTGCAAAGATTTACAATGAAAATTTTGTGAAAAATGTTGAAAACTGTAAGCTATCTCAATAAAGATAACCACTTGAGTACTTAGTCAACCGATTAGATGATGATTTATATTAAATACATTGTGGCAACTAGAATCAAAATAATCTTAAATAAAAATTATTAAATCGATTTCCATTTATTATTCATTTTAACCCTTTCGGTGCCGAAGCTATTTCACAATTTTTATTAAAACCAAAATTTAGCTACAAGATACCAAGTTATTTGGCCAAAAAAGTTCACATTTTAAACTTTAATTGATCCAGAAACCTATCAAACTGGTAGAGTTATGAAGGTTCAAAAAAATTGAAAAATAGATATATATGTCCATCGGCACCGAAAGGGTTAAGCTGAATACAAGATTATTTTCCAGACAAGTTATATAAATAGAACTCATAGAAAAATAGCTGTTTTATGGCCCAATTGGCACAATTTCTACTTATTTGTATTATAGTAACTATGAATTAAAATTTATGGTCCATTTTTGAGATTTTCATCCTTAATTATGATTTGCATGAAATTCTCTGAGCCTGTTATCTATACTGAAGGCTTATTTGAAGAATAAATCGTTATTCTAGCGTTTATTTTATGAAAGTCGAATTTTAAATTCATTAGCATTTCTTCTTTTATGAAAGCATTAATAATAAAATAGGGCCTATGAAAAGTTGGAAATGAAAAAAAATGCCGATTACTTCTCATTTCAGGGGTTTTTCAATTCATTCAAACTATTTCCTAAGAAGATTTTCGCGGAATAACTAGGATATTTCTTAATTTCAGTGTTTAGAACATTCTCACTTGTCTCAACTTATTTTAACTTTTTTGAAATGTATCATTTTTAGAAACAAACAAAATAGAATGAATTGTGTGATCAATAAAATAAATTTCTGCCTTTTCATTGTTTGGCAATACATTTTCTGATGAAACATATTTCCTTAGCCTCTGAGAAATAGAGTCTGTGTCCTAGCTTCTTTTTAAATGTAAAATAATTATTTTCTATTTACAACTAATGAAAATATGCTTCTTTATATCATCATCATCGGATGCTGATTAATTATCATCATTATTAGTAGGAGTCCTGTCGTAATTAGTATTATCATATATTATTATTATCCAATATTCGTTTCTCATACTAAAGTCAACGTTGAGTCTATCCTTTGCTCTGGTTGAGTATGGATAGTAAAGTTTGAGAAGAAATAATCAGATGCATCATGTTTGTTTATTACAATAACGTGTAGACATGTGAATTAATAAATATTATACACAATATACAAATATATATATTCGAATTATCCGTCAGAAAGAAAATACTACACAGATATGGAATAAGAATATCGTTTTTATTTGGAAAATATATAGTCTTTAATGTATTTTTTCGATGAGAATATATATATTTTGAATGATTCTATTGAATAGTAAATAAATATGATAAAAGTTATAGGGACTACACATTAAAAGCATCAATTTCCGATTTCATGTTGAAAGCCTCAACGGATGATTTTTCCATGTTTCGCTGCTATCATTAATAATAAACGTTATTGTCACTTTCAAAATGAAAAAAACACGATAGAGGAACACATATATACTATTTGTGTTAGCTCTAAATTACTAGATTCTGGAATAAAATTATTATACACTATATTAAGCAATAAGCGTGGTTTAATGATATGGTGAGTTTTGGTGACGAGGGATAAGTTCTTAGGTCTTGAAGTATCTCTGATTGGATGCGGAGAAGTCACACATCTTCCCTTAGAGATAAGACTCAGCGTTTATCTAATTTATAAGCTAGTAAAGAAACATTCCAAACATGGCAGGTATAGACGTTTTTCGTCCTTATTGAGACTCTTCAGTATACCGTAGCAGAGAATCGAACCAGAGTCATGGGCATTGAGAATCCAACGCTTAATGATCTAAGTTCTTTGGATAATGACCGACCTATAAAAATGTCCAAAAATTGTTAAAATGAATAGGTAATTCGCTAGTTGAGGGATGAGAATTTAATATTTTAGAAAAAACTATATTAATATTTTGAATTCCACGATAAATGAGTTATTGGAATAAAAAAATTTCTGAAAAAATTCAATTTGGTCAAAATTAGGTTATTTTTTTGAATATCAAAATTGAACCAAATTTCCACTTTTTCAACGTTTAAACTCTAAAATTTTATCGATTTCGAAGGTTTAAAGCAATTTAATGATGATATTTTTAACATCATTAGCCGGAAAATTCGAATTTACCTAAAGAAATTCACGGAAGCTCATCATTATTGTGGGAAATCGAATCATTCGAAAATGATAATTTATCATACAGGAGTTTCTCTCAAGTTTTATGGATAAATTCGAATTTTCCTTTAAATTATGACTATAAATCTCAGCATTAAATTCCTTTAGTTTTTCGAAATCATTTTCAAAATTTAAAAAATTAACCTAGTTTTTGAATTTCATCGCGGAATTTTGGGGAAAAATATTGACGTTTCATCTTTAATTCAGCTAATTCATGAAATTTCTCAAATATGAGACGAAAAAAACCAGAAGGAACCCCAATCTAAGATGCCTAACGATTCTTGTGTTATTTATGAAATCAATTTTTCTCTAGGGTTTTAATCATGATTGAAACTATAGAGTGTTGATTCTCATATAACGTCTACAATTAATAGATGAATTTGGATGAAAAAAAAACGTATAAAACTACCCTCAGTCTATGGGAGACAGGCTATTCCCATAATTTGTTTAAATATACACTTGGATTAGAGACAAAAAGTTATTGTAATTATTATTATTTGAGAAGTAAGAAAAAACTTGCTATATAATCTAATTCTCCCATTCTAATAGAAATTGATAGAGAATATGCGGGACTATTGTCTTTGACTATAAAAAGTTTTATCATGTGTACACACATTACTTTTGAGTAGAGTATACTGGCACTGAATGTGATTATAACCATTTAATTTATGAATTGAATAAATGATTTTTGCTACCTGAGTTATCATCTATTCTAAATGATAAGTACCGTAAGTTAGCATGTCCACCTCCCTCTGCATGCATCTTTTCCATCAAAATATTTCCATTCTGCACTGCGTCAAGAAAAAAACTTATGCGGGTTTCAGTGTGTGCTGGATACATTTTTTTCCTCTGTTGAATTTGATGCATTCTTCTAGAATAATTTGAGCAAGACAATTGATTCTGGAATAAGAAAGACCCGGCATTTGCAAAACTGGCAATATGCATAAATTTTACATTTTTAATATACAACCTTGATGTATGAGGGAATCATTTATCAGTTAATAGAATCAGAAATTGACATTTTCAATAAGAAAAATGAAATTTGACAATTCATTATTGTTTAATTTTGAAACTTTTAATTAATAAATAACATTTCTAAAGCTTTACAGTCAGAAAAATCATCTATCGTAAAAGTTAAAAATTTTCCAATAATACGAAAAAAATTTGAAGAATGAAGTTAGAAGAATGAACTTGTAAAATGATACAAATGTATTTCTATTTTGAGTATTTATGAGTCTGATGAGAACCGGTGAAATAAAAGCTTTATTACTCAATATTCACCCGTCTTCCAATCCTCAACGAAATGAATATTTCTACTGATTCAGAGAAATTTAACTGTTTTCTCGGTAGCAGAACAATTAAAACTCTTCTATCCAATTTTTTTCAGATGAATTCAGAACAGTAGTCATCAACATTTACTGCACTACAGACGCCTGGTCAGATATAAACAGGCAAACCATCGATTGTACGGGAGAATTTAACTCCCATGTGATAAATGATTATTTTATCACAATTATAATTGAAACCTTATGACGTATAAGGTCCTTATAAAATAAAGTAAATCTCTGTCCGAGGCTTAGAACCAAACTATTACATCCTTTTTATCGTTTTTTTAGATCCTCGAAAAATTAACATGATCTCAGTTATATTTTTAGAATTTTCTTTTATTATTTGACTCTAAATCTATACCGTTTCAGAGCAAGCTAGGAATTCTGATAATACAGGAAGATAAAAATACCAGGTTCGTTCTCGATTTTTTGATTAAAATTGAGAATTCTCGTAATAACCATCCTGTTTCTCTCTATCGAATAGCAATTCAAAATTCTTTCTTATTTTGAATGAAAGTGAATTGAAATTTCTTCACGCGTTGCTATGCTAGTGGATGGCCCATAAAATAGAAGTAAATGTGAAAATTGAGAAATCTTTTCCTGATTACATATTCATAAAAAGAATGAGAAGGGATGAAAGTGTAATTTTTTCTAATCAACTTTGCCTCAGAGATTTAGGCCACATTTTTTCATATTGAAGAATCCATTCAATATGAATCTAAAGTTGTAACCAAGTGAAAAATATTTATCGAATATGACCTAATTTGAATGTGATTTATATTTTTTAAATTACACTTTATTAATTAATTTATTCGAATTATTCATCAATTGGACCGCAAACTTGTCAAAGTTTAAAATGTCTACTTTTACCGTTTGAGAAAAAAATATCTGGAGAAAAATTATTTTTAACCCTCTCGTACCCATTCGATTGTGAGACTAGATAGGATAAATTTAAATATATTTCTAGAATCAGCATGTTCAGGGTAGAAATAATCGTCCAGTGAAAATTTGAAAAGTGTTGATATAAAAAAAACTTTTTTGAGCAATTTCAACACATTTTTCCTATATACTTATTAGCGACGACACATTAAGTTTTTTTAATTTTTTCATCTAGTCTTAGAAATCATCTAATTTCCGAGAATATCTTGACGAAATATTTTACCGCGAAGGTTGACAATCAGATATTATAATTGTGTCTAATTTAGATTTACAAAAATATTTTTCCCAAAGAAACTTCCTGCGGACAAATATGTCCTTTGGGTACGAGAGGAAAATAAGGAAAAATTTTGATTTGACTTTTTATATTTAAAAATGGCAGAATGGTCAAAAGAAGTATTTGAGGATCGCAATTAGACAAGAAAGCCGAATATCGCTAATAAACTTTCGAAAGATCCGTCATTTTTGAAGAATTTTGAATTAACGAAATTTCATTGATTTTCAAATAGTGAAAATGATTAAAAAACAAAATTAAACTCCCAAATTATTTAGAAGTTTTGTCAAATTAAACCTTTTTATATTAAAAACTCATTTGAAAAATACTTTTTTTCCTGACTATAATTGATTAAAAATATTGAGTTTGTAGTAAATCATCATCATATCAAAAAGAACAAAATGTCCTTTACTAAGTACTAAGTAGATTTTGTTGAAAGAACCACCAGATTTCTCCATGAATCAGACAAAGCTTGGAGGTTTCACATGAATTTTAATTCTTATCGTTGATCTTTTATCAAAATACACATAACTTGATTTCAATCCCAAAAAAAGCGGGCATTTGATTGTGTATGGAAAAAAATCCTCGATTTACACTCACCTTGAGAAATATAAATGAAAAGAATTGAATTTCTCACTATGCTCTTAAAATGGCAACTCTACAGTATAGGTATAATGAGGATTGAAATCTTCAAAAACAGATCAAAAAAACCTTGTAAGGAATACAAAAGAAAGCTACATTATATTTGAATATTTTATTTTTCCCATATTCAATATGATTTTGAGAAAAAGTAATTAGAGAATAAATAAAATTTAAGAAACGAGGAGGAGGCTGATGAGTTATTTTATTTTCTTATTGAAATTAAAAGTTTGGGTAATAAAATTACTTTGAGCAGTTCAGTTATAAATCTTCTGAATGATTAGGGCCAAGGAAAATTTGATAATTTCATTTCTTTCACGAGACAATAAAAAAAATTTATTTTCTCTTCTATAAAAAGAAGAAGGAGATGAATGAGAAAATTTTGAAGAATAAGAGAGAATATTGTTTATTCTAACTCATGCATCAACAAACGAATTTTCTCTCTTCGTTTTGTTATTCAATTTTGTGATTACATTTATTTTTTATGGCAGATGTTGTGAGTTTTTCGGCCGAGAAAAAATTTATCAAACCAAATGCTTTATATGAATGGCTTGAGATGTTTTGGAACCTTCTTAAGAGTGGCATCCATTTTTTGGAAAAGTTCTCGACTCAACATCAGAAATGGCGAGCTTACCAAAACTTCCATGGCCAAATTCTTTAGAAATTATTTCTCATTAAACTTTTTGGAGTAAAAGGCTAATCTAAAGAACATTTGCCCCCTCTTGTTTGCCAGTAATTTTTCTCAATGACAAAGAGACTAAGGGCTTTTTAACATCGATGAAATGAAAACGAATCCGTTGCGGTGATTCCATTGCAAGCCCGATTAAGAATTGAACTCAGCTCGATTCCCTCAGATGATATCAAATCGACTTGTGCTTTTATAAATGACCTTGTCCCAGACCAGATAAAAATGTTTAGAATTTTTGATCAGGCTGACCTTAAGTGTTTGTGTTTAAATCAGTTTTTCAGCTCTGAATAAATAAACCCGGTCTTCAAATCTTTATTCATCATTACTGTTTTATTACCCATGATTCAATAGAATAAATTTCTATATTTCCAAGAAGAACAACAAAAAAATGTTATCCAGCTTAAAACTCTCCCATTAACGAATTCTAAGTTAATGAGAATTAAATATTTTTTGAGTCCCCCTTTCAACTTATGATGAAAAACAATTTTGAAAAACTCAATTTCAAAGTAGCGCCAAACTTGCATTTTTGAAGTTCAAGTGAGAGTGATCAAACTCGAGGTTTTAAATAGGCCATGAATTTCTCAAAAATTGATTTTTTCAAATTTTTTTTCGTCATAAGGTGAATGTGAATCTCATGATCTAGATACCAAAAACTCTTGATCAAATTAGATTTCTTGAAGATTCATAAATTTCCATCTCCATATTGACTAGGTGTACAAGAGTCAATAAAAGTGTCTCCCGAGCTAACATCACACCAAATGTATTTCAAAAATTTATTACTTGAAGCTGAACATGAAAGAAGAAGAAAACATATTTTTAATTTGGAAACACCTTATAGAGAGTCATTATTGCTGACACTATAGAGTAAGAAAAAGGATTGTAGAGAGTAACTTAGAGTGTTCGCAACATGAAGTGAATTTCTCAATTCTATACACTCTTTTTCAAAAGAAGTGTCCACCATCTTATAATCTTTATTTTTCATTAATCATAAAGTTCAATGCTTGCATTCATAAATATATACCACTTTCAATCAGTATTTTCATCTTGACAACTTGTTCACATTCTAACTGAGTTAACTTTTGCATTGAGTTCATCTCAATAAGAATTAACTTTTTTCATAAATATTAGCTAATTGTTGAAGATTTTTTCTACCGTATAAAAATAAGAATACATTACATTCTGGTTGAATGGATTTTTAGAGTGTTTATTTTTTGACCAAAAATAACATTTAAAATTACTACATATTTATTTACATAATGCATTTGAAAAACAGGTGGACTCAGAGATATTCAACAATGAAATAAATATTTTACACTTGTGCCATTTAAGGCATGGTAAATGAGGAAGTGAAGCGTAAATTTATCCACTGTTTAAAATGCATAGATTGGAGTTTTAACCTCATCCCAAGCTATGCAACATTATTTTGCCAGAAGGCTTCTCACTTCTAGCGTTATGCGGAAACAAATTGAAATTCACAAGATAAATTGATTTCTAAAGATATTCTTTGGCATCAATTGTCCTTTTAATTAGAATATTCATTTGATTTTTGAATCATCATGTTACATTCCAAATCTCAAGAATTCGATTTTATTCTCAAATGTTGATTCTTCAAGAATTTATGCATTTCTAGAGATTTTTGAAAAATTGAGGAAATCTTCTCAGCTCTGAAAAAAATAGGGCACCGCTCTTCTTAAAAAAATTAGCAAAATTGAATATTAACTTGGTATTTGGTTATATGCTAAAATATTTGCTTGAATTACTTAATTAGGCTGAGATTTGAACTCTGCAGTACAGAGTCTGTACGTAATAATTAAGAGAAAATTTGTACCAAACTGATAGACGTTCAATACTTTTATTTTTTACATCTGACTCGGAATCTACAAATAGTTTACCCTTGTAATATATAATCGAGTTAATCTGTAAGAATTGAATACACTTCTGCAAGATAAAAAATCCTTTAAAAGAAAGGAAGTGCTTCTATGAGAGGGGATGCTCGATATATTTTAGCAGAAAATTTTTCAGTACCTATTACTTAAAATTAATATTTTAGAGATTGTGAAGGCAATTTAAGAAATTCTAGATTCTCAATAAATAGTATTCATTAAATACTTGATGGGACATATTGTTAAATTTATATAATTACTTATCAGTAGAATTATTATTTTTAAATTAGTATTGGGACATTATTCTTTTTATTGAAGATTTTAGATTCTAAAATTTAGAAAGAAAAGTTTATAAATGAAAACTTTATTAATTATGTAGCTTCTATATATCATAGTCTAGTGATGGTCATCTCGGACGTATCTAAGACCACAATATCCGCATGCATGCGGCCCTTCTTGGTCGAGGTTAATGTAAACTTTAGGGTGACCCAAGGGTCCACCACCATCACAGCAGACAACTCTGTCTTTCACTTTTATGGGTGGAATTTCATTTATAAGATCAATGGCTGGATTTGGATTCACTAATTTCTCAGATAACCTAAATCTTGCAGCTCTGAAATCATCTTGGTCAAATTTCTTAAATTAAATGGAAATTATTACTTGACCAGTATGAGTTTCTTTTGTAGCACTGTCTTCGGGGAACATGTTGACTTTACATCGTTTAAATAATGATAATGAAGGCCTAAAAAGCTGTCTAAACTTGATCATTTCAAAAATTAATATAACTAAAACAATTTGAAAATTGTAAAATATTTCTTATGTTTGATGTAATGAGTCTAAATTATAAATTATTATCATTTCAGAGATATTTTGTCGTGGATTCATTATTCATTTAGCCGATGTCCTTGTTGAATATCTCTTCAATACTTCTTAATCAATTTAGGTTCTTTAGAGTTAAAGATATTCTTAAAAAAAGATGTAGACATTGCTTCTACGAACGACGAGATGGCAGACTTTTTCTGGAATGCTCCGAACATCCAAGACATAAAGCAGCTGAGAAAATGCGAGAGCCTGTCCGTCCATGGAGATACAAAACTCAAGTTTATAGACATGTGAAATGTTGAAAATTGTTTTTATAATCAGAATATAGCTTTAATGAATTTACGATAATCGTCTAAATCTACTTTTAAAGATAGTTTTGAACAAAACTCCTCATCACTGCATCCAACAATTGATTCAGGGTTTATATAAAGAGGCCTGGAATTATAAACTAATGTCTTACTTTTTCTTGTCAAACTGTAAAAGGCCAACGGATTCCAGATATTTGAGACGATTTTTGAGTGTAATGTAGTGTTCATTCATTAATTTACTGTTATCCATGATGGTTTCCATCGGCATCTTGTAATCTATGGATAATAGTTCATAGTTTCTCAATAACCTATTCTGTGTACTCAGAAGAAGTTCTGAATTGTGCATAATACTCTTTTTAAGAATTGGTGCCGGAATCTCCAATGCTCTATACAGGCAGATGTAGCAATTTTTTATTTGCATTTCAGGAGCACAAAGTATTTTGGGATTGGACGAAACCAAATTAATAACTTCTGAATTCTTCATATTCAAATACTTTTGTACAAGAGCTATTCTTTCATCTATTTCATCGATTTGGTATTCGAGTATCTCAGGTCGTATTAAAATTATAGAATTCATCTGACCCGTAGTGAAATAATGACCATGGAAATAATTCATTTTCTCATCGATTAATGATGGATTTATCATAACCTGAGGCGCATAAGTAAAAATTCGTGAAATCGAGTCCTCGAAATAGCCTGCACTTTTTAGCTTTTCTATCACTGGAATAACTTGCACCTTGTAGTTTAATCTCAGAATTTTTTCAGCAATACGAGGTCTCTCTTCAATTTTGTAAAGATCTACTCCAATCTCAACTAGAGAACGTAAATTTTCATTTCTATTTAAGTGAAATTTTTTGATCATACTTGTTTATCACTCTGGAAAAATTGAGACTTTCTTGCAAAGGAGGGGAGATTCTATCAATGTTTTGAACCTCATAATTAAGTTTCGGGAAGTTTGAGGACCAACGGATTCCTGAGTAAATTTTTTTCATAGCACCGAAAAATAAAAACAAAACCAGAGGCATTTAGATTTGATTGTTTGAATTACTCGAGTTTCGATTTGAATTTGAAATTCTGCAAAAAGTTTTTAATACAAAAGGAGTAATAGTAATTAGAACTTTAAGCAGTGTTCAAAAAGTTGAGCTATAACTGTACAAGAGCACGTTAAAGCTAATTACAAAACCTGATTTTAAATTACTATCTTCCACATTTTCCGCAAGTACAGAATTAATTAATTTATACATTTCGATTAACGAAGTAGGCTTATTCAATGAACTTTATTGCATGAATCAAAAAATTAAATCTTGAATTTCAAGAAAAATAAATCAATTCTTAAATTTAATAAACATTTTTCATAATCTATATTAGTGAAATTTTAATTGTTATCTGGCTCATGTTAGTATGTTTGTGTATTATTATTTGATTGGATTTTGAAAATAAGATTTTGAGTAATTAAAATTTCAAATATTTTCAATTTTTCACAAAATGAGTCTTAGTGAAAATGAGAAACGAGAATTGGTTAATCAGTTTCATTCAATGGACAAAAATAATGACTTGAAGTTGACAATTCAAGAAATCAAAGCATGCTTCAAGAAAGCTGGATTAGATCCCAATCAATCAAAAGTTAGATAATATGAATAAATTAGAGGAATTTTTCGAGTTATTTGATCTCAATGGTGACAGTATTGTTACATTAGACGAATATGAGCGAGCTCTCGGCATTAAAAAATCAAAAAAGAATACGTTCGTTATAATCCATCAATATCTTTAGGTATCAAAACTGGTTAGATTTATTCAATGAAATAGACAAGGATAAGGACGGAAAAATAACTAAAAAAGATGCTCTTGAGGAAATTTTAAAAACCGGAGTTAATATAATTAAAGAGGAAGATTTAGATGATTTATTTGGAGGAAAATCAATCATTTCCTTTGAGGAATTCATTGCAAAAGTTCATGTATCAGAGGGGTAAGCTTACCCTCTAAGATCAGTGCCTCTGGACGAGTTATTTTAAATAAAAACATTTCATCTATATAAGATAGAATTTTAAAATTAGGTAGCGTCCCTTTGTATCATAGTAATAACTAATTGTAGTAATAATAATTTATTATCGACCTAATTTATGGGAACTACTATTAGGTGACCAAATTCAGGTCTGATATATTCAAGTTATTTATTAATAGAATTTCTCAATCAGAAATTAATGGTAGAATTGAAAAAAACATCCAACTTTTAACTAACCTTTCTATAGCTATCAAGAGTTTGGGATTGATTTGCGAAATTAAATCATTGAGTAATTGATACATACAATTTTTCATTCAAATAATACATAATTTTAATCTTGAATCATAAATCACAAAAGATATAATATCAAGCCTGCAGTTTACGCAGGAAATTCTTTTCATGGGTCAAGAGTCTTATTTGGTCTGCAATCTGATTTTGAAGATTCTTTGCCATTACAATAAAAGCAATCTGTTGAGAAAAGAAAAATTAATAAATACAAAGGCTATTGTTTGATAATAAATATGATTGAAATCATTCTGAGAAGATAGCATTTGTAATGAAATTGCAGTACAATAAAAATCTGTTGTGTTGCTAGACCTATTGTTTCTATGACATAATTCATCTAAAATAAAAAACTTAAACCAATTATACAGGAAACACAATAATTATAAAAATAAATTGACACAAATCTCCACTTCTATATATATGTATGTATTAGAAAAAAACTAACTTGTAGAATTAATATGACAACGATAACCACAACAAAGATAGTTATGTTGTCTTCAATGTAATTGTATAAGGCTTGAACACAGCCTTTTTGCCATATTTTCTGAGAGTTAACAAATGCATTTGATATGTACGCCTTTGATTGATAAGAATTGAGCTCAATATTTACATTAAGACCACACATTGTATTGATGACTCCTTCGTCAATATCATTCATCTTTCGACAGCAAGAATGCGGAACTCCACACTTCCATGGACTGGCCAGAGTTGATTTGCATTTAAAATAACGATTCTCATCCCAATCTCGATAGCTGTTTGGACCACAGCATTCAAAACTTCTTTGAAATAAATCTATAAGATTAGAGGTATCTTCATATCCGATTTCTCTATATTGCATGATAAAGGTTTCCTTGATAAAATTCTCCAAATGGAATTTAATCGTCTCCCTAACAAAGAAGATTCCAAAGAATAGAGAAAGTTCTAGGAGAAGAAAAATAACCATTGTGATATAATAAATCTTTAAGAAAACTGGCTTTTCTTTTAAGCTGCCAAAGAATCCAAAAAACGCTATCAAGATTATGAGGAGGCCGGCAATTATACAGACAACAGATAGATTCAAGAAAAAGTACCAAATATTCATATAGCTAATGCTGGATAAGTTAGAATCACGAAAGGCGATTGATCCGATTGTCAACATGAAAGCTCCAATAAGCTAGAAATGACTAAATTCAGTAATTTACTATGAAAATGAAGTTGGAAAAGCAAACAATGTATTTGATCCAACGGTTTATATATCGGATCTTTCCACCATTTCTAAATGGCTTAATTTGATTCATTTTTGAAATAACTATGGCTACAGTTTGATTGAAAATTTTCCCTGAATATCCGGGGATAGCGGATACATTTAAGTTGAGTCTTGAATTTCTAGTAAAAGATGGGGATTAAAAATTTAAGATTCTAAAATTTAGAATGAATTTGAAATTCAGCAAAATCTGTCGTTAACAAAAGAAAAATAATTTTAAAAAATCAGCAATTTCTGTTTTCAATTTAAATTTTTAAACTGACTAATTAATTTAAATTTATAAGGTCCGATTGCTATTAAATTAATAGAATATTTATTAATGCAATTATAATCTTGTTTAGGAATAAAAAATAAAATCAATTTTTCTGTGCAAGAATATTAGCCATAACGCTTCCACTATGTTTCAATTTTATATCATCTGCTCCGTATCTAAGTCTTACTGGTGGCAATTTATTCAATTGTTCACCTGAAGCGGTCTTCAGATTGCTTGTATGTGGAAGTATCTCACTCATTCCTTCTCCCCTATTTTCCATGAAGGCTCTATAACCATCTTTATTTCTTAAACTTCTATATACGCTCCTTACTTTACCCAAGTCACCATCTGTCTGAATTACATCCTGGAGTTTAACTTCAGATTGGTTTTCAATAATTTCTCTTATTTCATCTCTTGTACCGGATCTGGGCTGAATATAGAGAATAATATAAAGTCAATCAAAAGAGGAAAAAAATAATCTAATTATTGATCATACCTGGATTTTATTTGGATACTTTTTGATTGTAGATTCTGCTTCTCCACCAATAAGTGAATTCATGGAACCTTTTTTCTGCTGATAAGATATTTTTCTCGACTCATCAATAGGCTTATGTATTACATCAGTATCTTCAAACTCTCTAACTTCATAAACCTCTTCTTCCCCACCTAGAATACTTTTGACAGCTTTTCCATGGGTGTTTCTTTTGAGAATATCCTCGCCCTCAAGTCTCACTTTTGGAATATACTCTTCTCTATCTATAGTGAAAATGTTTCAATTTTAGAAATGTCAATAAATACTCTTGACAAAGAGCATTATTGAATTAACAAAAATAAACTAACAAATTTGAATATTCTCACGTTTCACAATGGAATCACCAAGAAATCCTCTTTGGCCTTGCGTCTGATATTTTCTTGGTGTTGATCCCATTACTCCATAGTGGGGAAACATGTAATCATTGGAGACTTCGTCTGTCGCTTTTGTCATTCCAAGTATGTTGGACATATCACTTCCCATAGTGTTTCTCATCTGGTTTTTTCTTGAATCTTCTGTTGGACAACGATAGGGAGAATTTTGGCTCTTTAAATTTTCTCCATTTTGAGAAAATAACTTTGATTGCTGTCGAATTAATATCAATTTAATAAAATTAGAATGCTCATAAATTGTGTCAGAAAATTGGAAAATTGAAAAACTCATTTATGCTTGAATCTATCAAAGATTTGAATGCAAACTCACATTACTTTTGATAAAAGTCTTACGACTTTCAGAATGAGTCCGCGGGGGACGAAATGACTGACTCGTACTTGTTTCAAAATTTATTGGGTTAAATGCTGAAGAATTTCTTTTATTCTCAATTTTAATTGGTATAACTCGAGGATCGTGAGCCAATATATTGTTTGATTTTCTATCTTTTTTCATTATTTCTCTGGGTGTTTCACCTGGACCTATTTTAGGCACGGGTTTATCGAAGAAATCTTTGTTATCCTCATAGCGAGACCAATCACCAGTAGATTTATCTTTCTGAAAGTTTTTCAATGCCCTTTCTTCACGAACTCTCGGTTGAAAGTTTGTTTTTTCTTCGCCTTGTGGTAGTGGTACTACTATGAAAGGGTTTTCTGGAGGCAATTTTGACTCAACAAAATATTCATGATTAAACCATTTATCACTGCTTCCATGACTTTTCCTAAGGTTATCAGCAGCTGCTTCCTTCGCATTTAAATCCAACATTGTGTTCTTTTCTGATAATTTATCGAAATATTATCCGTTGCCACACTAAACAATCGGCATTTACTAAATTTTTGAAAATATCCTTTGATCTTAGAAAAACGAAAAAGAAGGAAATTCTAATTTCCTTTTAAATTCTATAACTATTATTTTGGAATCAATTTGATTTTGTTTGATTTTCTTTTTTTCAATATTATTTTATATATAATTTTAGCTTATCAGTATTCTATGCCAGAAATTATAACTATTCAAGGTAGGAAATAAATTCTTTATTATAGTGGGACAATGTGGCAATCAATGTGGCTCACGCTTTTGGCAATCAGCAATATCTGAATATGAAGCTATCAAGAATAGATACCCTGACTTAATATCAACTCAAGGAATAGACACTATATTTGACAAATCTGAGAAAAAAAAAAAGTTAAGACCTAGGACAGTCATGGTTGACATGGAAGAGGGAGTTATTCGAAAAATTAATCGAGATTTATTTGGAAATGATGATCCTAAGAATTACCACGAAATTACTGACTGCTATGGTTCTGGAAATAACTGGGCTTATGGTTATTATTATTATGGTCTAAAGCATTATTGTAAAATCGAGGAGATAATTCGTAAAACTGCTGAGCCCTGCAATAATCTTGATTCATTCTTTTTGATCAACTCTCTGGGAGGAGGGACAGGTTCTGGTGTTGGTACGTTCATCCTGAGAGAAATATTAAGAGATGATTATCCAACTGTACAAAGAATCTGCTTTCCCATTATTTCTTTTGGTTCTAATGATGATGTTATCACGTCGCCGTATAACACATTATTTTCTCTGGCAAAACTGAATATGGATTCTGACTGTGTTATTCCATTTGAAAACGAAGCAATTTCTACAATCCTCTGCAATTCTAACAAAAACAGTCCCGCTAAAGAAGCAAGAATGTCATTTTCTGGTATAAATGATTACATTTCGCAATTCCTTCTAAATTTTACATGTTACACTCGTTTTCATGGAAGTATGAATATCGATTTAGGGGAATTTGTGACCAATCTCATTCCTTATCCTAGAATGAATATTCTAGTTTCAGCTCAATCGCCAGTCTTTAATTCTTCGAAAATGAAAGCTAATCCAAGCTTGCGTGAGAACTTGAGAAAGTCATTTATCATGAAAAACCAAAGTATTTCAAACGTTGACATACGCCAGAATGATCAGATATCAACAGCTGTCTGTATAAGGGGAAGAGAATTGCCAATATCGGAGCTCACTAGTTCTATAGAGACAATGAAGAGTTTAGTTAAATGTCCCTATTGGAACAAGGATGCATGGAAAATTGGGCATTGTCATGCACCTGCTGTGAATTCAAAAGAGAACGGAGAATTAGTATTTCATGACAATCAAGTATTATGCTTGAGCAATACAACTGGTATTATTAATCCACTACGACAGGTTAAACGTCGTTTCGATTTACTCTACCGGTTAGTTAAAAATATTTATTAAAGAAAACTACTTTAAAGTATTATGAATTATAATTTATAATATTATAATGAAAATAAAATTACCTTCTTTTTCAAGAAAAAAAGCTCATCTTCATCACTATCTCGATGTTGACGGTTTTGATGACACAGTAATAAATGAAAGTCTTGAGATCTTGGCCAGTACAGTTAAGGATTATCAGAGCATACAAAAAATGGCCGATGAAGATGTAAATGAAGATTTCTATCAGATTTATTCAAAATTTTCAAGCAAAATCCTAAATTAATTCATACATACATAATTTTTCATTGTATTATTTTAAAATAGATTTTTTAGTTTTTTTTTTACTTTTGAAGTATTCTACTCTTTTCAATTGCCTTTTGGATGAGGATACGCTGGCTGGGCGAATACTCACAAATGTTTATACAAATCTTTAGCAGCAATTCAATATGATCTCGATTTGTCTGAGTTAAATAGTGATAGACAGCATCTCTCAATGAGCTGGAGAAATAAGAATCATTAATAATTTCTTACCTAAAACTTGACGAGAGTTCAAAAACCTTTCCCAACTCGATACACGATACAACAGCCATCGTAAGTATGACCGATCATTCAGAGGGTCTATTCAAAACTTTTGACTGGAATCTCGAAATATATTAAAAATTATAACCGAAATTAGCTGAATGAGATGAATAAAATGGTATCTATTATATTATTATTCCTTTTCGTAATCTTCTAGTTACATTTCAAGCTCAAAATTTTGGCTTAACAACGAATCAGCGTGAAAACATAAAAACATATACAAAATCAGCCGAGTTATCAGAAGTTATTTTTCAACGAAGCCTAGAAAATGGTACTCAGATATTATACTGCAAATTTTTCAAGAAATAGAAACCGTTAATGGTAGAAAGGCTTCACAAAAAGATGAAAAAATGCTAGAAACTCAATAACGACCGTGTTATCCATGATTTTAGTGACAAAGAATTCATTAAATTTTTTAATTCCAACACTACAATGATTTAATTTAAAAGGATTGAGTTCTATTGAATATGATGAGATTTAAAATTTAGTTAGTCCTGATTTATCCAATGCTACTCTACCATTCTGAACAGAATTCAACTTCTAATTAATTTTGGAATTTTACTAGAAAATTTGGTAATGGTATCGAATAGCTGCTGCAGGAAAATTTTATCAAAATATACTCAAACATGCTCAAAAATTTCTTTGATGCAAGAATAATTATTCTTATAAGAATATTCAAAATAAATTGATATGTGATCCCAAATCCGAGCTTCCCTTTTATATTTTTAACCTTACATTAAATAGCTATAGTTTATAAAAAACTAACTTTAGTCTTATTTCTTTGGTAGAAGTAATCTTTCTTTTAGGATCTTTATGATAGACTTCACAGAGCTGAATTTCTTTCCATCGATTCAAATCATTGATTGTCTTCTTCAATATAGCTTCTAGTTCAGGTGCTGAAACTCTGGATGGATTCATTATTGCATCATCAATGAGATTGAACTGCATTTCAAATCTACATGATTCGATACCCTTTTGGAACATTTCAAAATAATGCAATCGATCATGAAATTGGTTTTGTTCGAGATCTCTCTATATATTGAAAAGATTTTAGAAATATCTTTTAATGTTTTTAACCAGATATTTATCCAAATACTTATGAAATATAATATGAAAAGACCAAAAAGAACACATTTTTAAGTTCCTGTCTTCGAATTTGTAAAGGATAGTTATAAATGATAGCTTTTACATAATTCTGTTGATAGGCCAAACAAATACTGTCTTAGATTCTTTGAAGAAACATCATTTAATATTGTTCCTGAACAATTCGCTATTCGAAAACCAAACTTCAGTTCTGGATTTATTAAATTTATTGATCTCAAAACAAAGCTTCAGTATTGGACAGCATAGACTTTATTTATATGGGCTCAAAAACAAATTAACTATTATTTTCCTTTAAACGAGTAGATTTTTTACAGAGTCAATACTTTCAATAAAAAAAAGAGACAAGAAAATATGTTTTTGATCCGGATATTAGAGATTATAATAATCATTTACTTCCTCTTTTAGTTGTACAATTACAAAGTTCCCAAAAACCCAATTTATTTCTATTATTCATATTTTTAAAAGTTCTAGGTCTCTTGAGCCCAATTGAATTTTCTAGCCCAAATCTAAATTTGTAATGTATCTAAACATTTTATTCCACCAATTTGGTTGATATAAAATTGGGAATCTATGATTTCTAAAAGAATCAAGAATTCAGATATGTTCAAGATTTTTATTTATCCAGATCATGTTATCAATTTTTACCATTTGAAGAAAAGAAATTATTCTTAATAAAAAATATGAGTATATCAGAGTAGCTGAATGGTCGAAAGAAGTTTTTGAGGATCAGAGTTAGACAAAAAAGCCAAATATTGGCATTAAATTTTCGGCAGATCCTCCATTTTTGAGGGATTTTGAATTATCGAAATTTCAAGTAGTGAAAATGATCAAGAAATCCGAATTCAACTCCCAAACGAAAAATCATACCCAAGCTTTAGCTTAAAGTTCAAAAAAGTGTGAAATTTCTTGAGATTTTACAAAATCACCCAAATTCCTTGTTCATATCTGCTTCATGACTTAAACTCTATATTTATTTAATAGATTCTTAACCAACTTCCTTAGAGCTTAGAATCCTCTCCAGGGTGTTGGCCTTGGCTAAAAGTGTCACATGGCGTAATCGTATTGAGGACAATTCTTCTCTTGCCGAGCCGATAAGATCGTTTATATTTTTCTTCATGCTCTCGAATTTATCATTGATTTGAGAAATCTCTCCTTCCCAGGCAGACTTTTCATCTTTGAAGGATTGTTGGATTTGCTTGAGATGCTTTTGCATATCTCGTAATCGACGTTTCATACTTCGAGCTTCTTCTGTTTTCCTTTGAAGGGGTGTATTATATGCAGAACAAAGTGATAGATTAGTACAATTACTAAATGTTGAAGTATTCGATAACAGGGAATAGTTATCATCACTTTCACAAGCATTTAGACTATGCTTGAATTTTGCATTTTTAGCGAATGGACCACAGGCTACAAGAGCTCGAGAATAACGTTTAGCTTGACTGTTATTAGAGTATTTTGAACCAATACCAAGGACACTGTGTGGAGCTTTCCGTTCGTTTTTTACTTCCCTGGATACTGAAGAGAGAATGGAATTATTTTCATTTTAGATCAATCATTTTTGCTTGTATTTAGAGTTCGTGAGAGATTAGACCAGCTCATGTCGAATTTATAGTGGAAAAAAATTAGAGAATAAAAGATCCTCTAGAAGATGTAGATGCATTGACTTTATTGATTAAGGAAATTTCCGTTCGTTTTCCTAATAATTTCACAAAATATGTAAATCAAAAATTATTATAAATAACTTGCATGAAAAGTGATTATTGTAATGTATTTTTTCAGCATTTTTCTGATCAGAATGGCCTTCCTGATTCTTTTTATTTTCGAGAGCATTGAGAAGTCCTGCCTCCTGCATTTGCTGGTAAAGTTCGCACTCTATTTCTGCTATCCTGAATGCTCTGTCTTCTGTAGATTCATAATCTTCTTTTATCAAATGATCGTCTTCTTCAACAAGGGACACAAGAATTTCTCCACTACCCCCAACTATACCCTCGTTGTCCATCAGTAAAGCCTGATTTTTTAAATTTTTAATCCAATTCCTGTTTGAATCTATGGGAAAGTTTCTATTTTAAAATAATATTTTCTCCTAAACTATTAATAAAATGAGATTTCTATGAGTAGAAGTGCTGGCTGGAAATAGTAAAATCAATAAATATTTGCATATCTTTTCAATGTTAATCAATTTCTAGCTTATTTGACTGAGTAATTTGATCCATAACTTTTAGTAATACTCATTACTTAAGGAGATTCAATGAAGAAGTTTTAAAGTATAGGAGATAGGATTTCAAATTTATAGGCGGTTTCTGTCCGTTAGATTTCTTGCCTTTCAAGTTGAACTTCAAAATTGTAATAAAAAGACTATTTCTGTACCGAAAAGTCTAGAAGAGACTTTGAATAAAGCTAAGTTATATTTCAATTAAATCTACTTTTACTAAAATATTATACTTAAGAAAATTAGCTTTTAAAATTAACAAGACTCATCTTCCCAAATTTATTCCAACATCAAAAAGGAATCATACTTACTTGCATGGAAATACGGTCGTTCAGGGTTCAAAGGGATCTTTAACAAATCTCCGTCCATCAGATTGACCAGGATTATCACGACAAATCATGGTTTGTGATGGATGATGAAACGAAAATCGTTAAAGATACTCTCGATAAACCAAAGACATTCATCTCTAAAACATTTCAAATTGTATAGAGTAAAATTTCTCATATTTATACGAAAAAAATGAGCAATTTTTCTCAGTATTTTTTTAAAGTGTGGTGGAGGGACGGACAACAGATTATTTCCTCAGTTATTATTCTCTCAAATGATTATTCAAGAACAACAGGAACGTTTAAGGATAAACAGAGGAAGTAGGAAATTTATCAGAAAGATTAAAAATCTCCATTTGTTCCAAATGTAAATTTTGCATTTTTCTCCATGTTTGTTTGAAGGATGATACTTCCTATCCTCCTTATTCAAAATACAAATCTCTCTCTCCCTTCACCAAAGGCATTATTATTATGCCAAGATGCTCAGTACTGAATACATACAAGTGCCATCTATGAATGTAATAAATTTTTGCCCTTTCATAACTTCAAATGTAACTAACTAACTATGATGAATCTTGTCAACAATTTATTTTTTCTCAACAATTTTGAATGAATTCTCCTTAGTTGAGAAAATGTGTGGAATAAAAAGTTTCATGATGATGACATTTTATTATGATATTCCAAGAGTTATTACATTTTTGTAAGTTCAATATTCATCTTGATGATATTGTGACATCCGGATCGAAATTTTATTCTAGCAAGCTCGGAACCCCAAAAAGGATAGGTTTAACCCTTCATGTCTCATTTTTAGCACCAGTGGAATGCAATACTTTCTCAAGCGATAATTAGAACTGTAAGATACTTAGTAAGTATTACTTACTCCTCATTAAAGAGGAAAATTTATTAAGATACACAATTTATTAAGATCTAAATATGGAATTTTCTCGGAATTCAGTGTGATTATGTTTCTTCGTGATATTGAAAATTATTTTTTTAAGATAAAATCTAGCTAGTTCCATAATAGTTTAACTACCCTCGGCGGTTCTAATAGATAGGGCTGATAGTTGGCCAATGAGAAGGTACTTGGGTATTATATGATAGTAGAATGAAATATTTTTATATGCATTATTTACTCGTAAGTAGAAAGATAATAAAATTTCTAAATCTTGATATACAATTATTGAAAATAATAGAGAATATTCAATTAAATCTCTCATACAGATAAAACAAACAACATAGAGAATCTCATGATATTTGTAAACATGTAGTGTTTTGTAGGTCTTTTATTCTTGTCGCATTATGTTCTTGAGTGATTACACTCTTGAAAATTTGAAAAAAATTATCAAACTGTTCGCCAATAAGAATCGTTGATTCAGAATTGATGATTTGTTCTATTATCGAATTTCAGAAGCAGATATGATTGCGTCATCTTCAAGTAATAGTGTAAAAGACAATCGGAGAAACATTATTACAAGATATAAGTTTGAATAATTTGCTGCTTAACAAGTCAGATAAAGATCTATACTCAACTCTGAAAAAATAAACTACACTATTCAGGATTTAGCCAAGAACCTTTTTCCAGAACATCTTTAACAAATCAGATCAGAAACATAATCGATTGGTAAACTAATAAACTAAACATTCAATTTTACATTTATATATATATATCTTATCAGTTATCTACATATTAAATAATAATTATCATGATTGATTTTCACATTGGAAAAAGATTATAATTTTTTTCTCATCTGAAATGTCTACAAGGCTCATGAAGAGTTTTATCATTCATGCCATTAAATAATTTAAATTGCTTCAGAAGAAATTCTGACAGTTCCGACAGTCAATCAATGGAGAAATATGTTGTGAAAAATCCTAAACTTCAGATGACAACAAGGAATAATCGAGATAGTTTAGATAATTATTCAAGAGGATCAAATATTAGTAGTATTATTGATGCTGAGCAAAGACGTCAGATGTTTAGACAAGCCCGGAATAGTACTCAACTACCGGGATATACACCAAGTCCCATGCCAAGAATGTTAGTACCGAAAGTTCCTCCACGTAAAAATATCTTTGATACTTTTGATGAGACAAATCGTAATGTAAAGCACACGCACTATGATATGCCCAAAGTTAACAGGATCAGATTGGGTGGTAGGAAATTTTCAAATCTTTCACTTCTTGACGTGAACCCAATAAAACGAACTTATGATGATAATGTGGAAATTCACGATATAAAAATTCTACGAGGATCTAACCAATCATTTTTACATGTAAACGATCTACAGAGGTCAGAGATGAAAAGAAAACTTTACGAAAAATACAAAGAATACGATGTTACAGAGACAGATTGCGAATTGGCCCTATTGGGGAAACAGTATAAAGAAAGTGAAGCTGATAAACTACTCAAGTGTGAAATTTTAATGAAAAAAATTTCAGTTAGCTTAGATATTGCTAAAGATAGACTCAAACGTACAAACTATGATTTGAAGAGAGCAGAGGAATCCTATAAAGTTGAAGTGAATGAAAAAAATGATGAGAATACCAATGGATGAAAGAACCAACAACATAGAGGAAGAATTAGTGCATTTATTACTGGTTTGAATATGAATATGGCTATAATTTCGCAGAAACTATTTTTTTATTGCAAAAAGAATATTTGTTAAAATCTACTCAAACGATTACCTTCTTTCTTTGATCATTCAGAATTTATAAAAAATAATTTTCGAATCAAAAATCTTTATTTTTCCTTATTAACCATTAATAATTATAATTGAAGAAACTGCAGCAGTTCGTTTAAGGTTCAGCGAAAAATTGGGCTTAACACTAGCCAATCAGATTCATTTGAGATCTTAAAAGTGGAGGATCATGGTTTGAGGTCTATTCGAGCCTATTATTTAGTACAAAACTGCCTATATCCACATTATACTTAGTCTATGGTTCGGTTAAGGTTCAGTCTATTCAATAAAGAGTGTTCATGTGGTAGGATTAAATCAAGATTAAAATTGAGAACTGGCTCTTAAATGATTTCTTGGAAGATAGAAAGCCCAATTTTCGTTAAAATTTGCTAGAATTAATATGATAAAATGTTCTGATTAGTGTTCGATACGGGTTAAATATTATCTTGAATAAACTTGACAAGAACTTCTTGATTTCTACTGGTAACAAATACCAGGCGAATTTTCCAGTACTTATGTCGAAGGCGTCAACAATAAATTCATCTCTATTATATTTTCTTTTCGAAACTTTGTTTTCATCAATTTTAACCATATGACCATTCCCTCCTATTCGAGTTTGAACTTGAGCTAATTTCAGAAGAAAGTTAGGAAAAAAATAAGAATATGATACCTTTTCTCTTGTTATGAAAATCGTTGCCTCAATACCTGAATATGTTCTACCTGAATTAAAGTAGTAGTAGGCAAGCTGAGGACATTCAGAAGGATTAAACAGTAAATATCCTGAAAAATTAAATTACCCTTAGATATTGATTGGCCCCTTACACACCTAGTAGATTGCTAGAAATTAGATCGAGATGGATTGACGGCCAAAGATCTAAAATACACTTCATTGTGACATGGAGAAGACTCTAGATTAATAAAGAATCTTCATTCAAGATATTCTCTACCAATTAGTTACGAGTTGCAATTTCTAAGTTGCAAGACTCAAAGATGCCGTTCTCGTAAAATTGCATTTTATAAATGATTCTCTTTTCCACTCATTATTGAAGCTCCTTTGATTGATTCCAAGATTCTTTTTCGATAAAAGGGCCAGTTCTCAATTTTAATCTCGATTTAATCCTACCACATGAACACTCTTTATTGAATAGACTGAACCTTAACCGAACCATAGACTAAGTATAATGTGGATATAGGCAGTTTTGTACTAAATAATAGGCTCGAATAGACCTCAAACCATGATCCTCCACTTTTAAGATCTCAAATGAATCTGATTGGCTAGTGTTAAGCCCAATTTTTCGCTGAACCATAAACAAACTGCTACTGAAGAAAATATTTTCTTACTGGTATAATCTGTTATTAATTCGAGATATTTTTCAGATCGATTGATATCATTATGAAAGATTAAAAAATACTTGTTACTTGTAAGCGACAGGGTCAAATTTGTGATATGAAGTGATGATCTTGATCAAAAATTTTATATTGGTAAGAGAAATCATATGGAATCGTTGAATTTCGGATAAAATTCTTGAAATACTAATATAAAACTTGTGAATATAAGATTGCCAGATATATTTATTCAAATATTCAATAAATTTGTAAAGTCAATTCACAATCCTTATAAAGTATGTTTATTTTAATAATTTTCACCACTAGAATATTTGAGTTAACATTAGTAATTTTTCATTACAACGTTTTTCTTTCATAAATAACAAACAAAATCAGGTTTTTGAAACAATCCGTAAGATCAGTTGAATTTTAATGCTAAAAATAAATTTTTTCATCATTTCGTGCAATTTTCAAAGTCCCATAAAGGTTTCTCTTGAAATCTCTACTCAAATATTAATATTTAATCGCTTCAAATCTACGAAATCGATGATGGAGAATTTTTAAAATTAAATTGAATTTATTTTGAAATTTCATTTTATCAACAAATTATGGGTGTATTTTATTTTAGGATTCGGAAAATGATGTTGTTTCGGTTAAGATTCAATTAGTTTCTTAGATTAAAATGAAATCACTATAGGTTTTAAATGACCTATCTAAATATATTTAATTTCACCAAAACTACTTTAAAGTAACTACGAGATTATTATAAAATTGTGTGGATGCAAATATTAATACGAATTACTGAATTGGGTAGGGATCTGAACAAATAGCTGGATGACAAGCGAATCTTACTATTTAATAGTGATCATAGTGGTTTATCATATACACATGTAGGATTTTATTTTATTCAAGTTCTGATGCTTAAAAAGACTTTGAGTAGAAAATTAAAATTATTTTTACGAATTACTTTAGAGATTTTGTCGAACCTATCAAAGAATATCATATGAATATTTTCCTTGCAGATAAAAAATTCTCACCGTATTATACATTGTATAATAATATAATACAAAGTGTTCATTGCTTTTTGATCGCAAATCATTACATTTCAACCTAGGATAAAAATTTAACACCCTTTTAGTTGCGCCTTTTATTTTGCTTTTCATTCTTTATTTCACTTAATTTCAGGTTTCTAGTGATCTTCAATAAAGTTAAAACTTGGGTGGCCAAATGATTAACTTTAGATGAGGTTTTCTCTTTTAACCTCTAATTTCCATATTTTCTTTTAGTAATGTTAGTCATTACCTTGTTTGTTTTCATTTAAAAATTCAAAGAAAAACTTTTTTTCACAGATAAACATGATTCATCAAATGATTCTCCATTGTAATTTAATCCTCTTAAATCATTGACTTTGGAACATCTGCTCAGGTAATGCAAATGCTTAATGAATACACTGTTTATTTAGTCATTATTATTGTATAGGCTAAAATAATTGTAATACCCCCTAGATTTTCGAAATATTTTTGAGTCATACTCAAAATGAAATTTAACACTGATTTTTCTTAGACTTGTATTTCTTTTTCAAAATTTTACTCATCTTTTCATCCTATGAATGAAAAATTTTTTTAACCTGATTTAGAAAATTTTTCTGTCTTCGGATACCTCGTCCAAACATGATTAAAGGGAAAAGCATTATCTTCTCTGATAAATAAGAGTTTAGTAAAGTCACCCATGTAGATAGAGTAGTCGAAAATAGATTTCACAAAGGTTTAACCCTTAAAGTCACACAGTGCCACTTGAGCAACTCATTATTATACATCTAAGTCTAAGAAAATACTTAGTTTATCACCCATTCGATAGGAAATCTATTTAACTCCTGGAATACGCAGGAATCATTCGTCAAACTAATGATATACTAATTCAAAGAAAGTTTTCACTGATCACTGATCACTATTAATATCTGAGGTAGAGAAGTATTCATATACAATGGGATAATCTGTATACCTATTTTCCGAAGCTCAAAGAGTCAATTCAAAATGGCAATCTAACTGAATTTACGTGAATTCTTTTCCAATTAGCTTTATTCCATAGAGTTTTTATATAGATTTGGCAAAGATCGCAGGAATACAATATTTAAGATAGTGGACACTAAACCATTTTTAAACGATAAAAAAGTTAGTAATTTTAGCTATTTTATTATTTGAAGCCCGCGGAGCATTGGATTAAGGACCAAAGTCTGAGCCAAAATATTGAGCTAGAAATTGAATACATCATTTTAAATATCACATAAAGAATCACATATTGAATTCAATCCGAGGAAGAACAACTCTTAAATTTCATACATATCAAATTTTCATGTTCATGTGTAGAAAATTTTGAGCTTAGAATAGCTATTAATACAGATTAAACCTTTGATTGACCTATTATTATATTTGAACATATATATATTCATATATTAATATATATATATATTAGTATATTTCATTGTATATGAATACTTCTCTACCCCAGATATTAATTAATAGTGATCATACTCCAATTGTTTTTGGATATGTACCTCGAATATCACCTATTATACTTCATCTGACACCTATTGTTTTTGACCATTTTACTCACCCTATTTGTATTTACCCCAAAAATTAATTAATGAAAATGAATTTGTTCGGAGTAAATCCTGTTTATGATTATAAACAGACAGTGTTAGTAATGTTTATTTGACGTGACCTAGCAAAAGTTTCAAGTGCTTCTGTTTTAAATAGGAAAAAATCACGTTCTAGGCTTTGAAATGCATTTGATTCATCAATGACATTCTACGATGCAGGTGCTATATATTTTAAAATTTAATTAATCCTGTTAGAAAATCTCTTTAATTGAATCGAAAGTAGGGGAAATGTTAGCTTTGATCAACCATACCACAAGGTAAAATGGAAAAAATATGATTATTTCTTAAAACCTTGTACTTGCTTCAACGAATTTCAGGTCAAATGTATGAAAAATTAAAGAACGTTATTTGTATAATTTGTTTGTACTTGTGTTGTTTGTATTATGTATTATATTCTAGACTCAACAACAAACGTTGATTCCAGTAAAATCAAGGTCCTAGAAAGTGAATTTTGATCACTCTGAAATCAACTAAATTTCATCAACCTAAAATTTTCAACATATAATTGAAAGTTGAATGAGGGGCAATTTTTTTTTGTTAGACGAATTTCTTATATTTATATAAAACTGATAATTACAAAATAATAAAGTAATCTTTGTAGAGGTTTTCGTTCAAAGCAAAATAAATGAAAAATGATGTATAAAAGAAAAAAAAGAAAGAAAAATGTTCTATCGAATTCATCAAATTGGTGAATTTATTATTGAGTTCTTTAATTTTTCATAAGACATAAATTCCCATCAACTGTACCTACAGTAAGCTTTTATGAAAATTGTTTTAATAAATTTCATAGAGAATCATTACGTTTTGGTGAAATATTGTGTTTTTGAATACTGTTGAATGAATTTGTAAAAATAACATAATCAATGCATCATGGTATTTACACACTTTATGATCCCTGATCATTGATTAGGGCGGTCAATTTAGCATATTTTTTATTGGATTCACAGTTTCAAAGAATATTTCGAGTATATTAATAAGGATTGAATGATCGAGATTTGCTTTTTTTCAAAACACGCCTATTATGTCTGACAGGTCTTGGTCTGATTCAATCCTCAAATAAATATATGATTTGTAAAGAGAGCCTTGAATTCTATCTGCTGATATAAGTGATGTTTACAGATTCCATTGCCATTTTGTAATCGAATTTTAAAAATTTTATGAAAATATTAAAAATTAAATATATTTAGAAAGAATAAAATTTTTTGCTTCTGCATATTGATTTAGGTTAGGTTAGAATATCCCAAAAATTTTAGCATAAATTTGACCACCCTTATAGACAAAAGACACATACAAAGAAATACTTAAGCAGTTCATTATTATAAAATGTAAGCCTAAGAAAATTCTTTATTTTTCTCCCATTTGATAGGAAATCTACTTATCATCCGTCAAACTAGTGCCATACTATAATTCAAAGAAAATTTATCTTTTCCAAAAATTCAACTTTGTTTTAATACGTTTTTAATCTATTTCCCAAAGAGATAGATAAAAAGTAGGATAAATTTTATCGAGTGATCACACCCTCAGAATTCACCAAACCATTGAATAGACAAAGTATTGAATGCGATCCAGGAAAAAAAATTCTCTGGGACTTAAGGATAGAAATTTCCAAGGTTCACACAATGAACCTGTTGATCAAAAAAATTTTAATGTAAAGAAGTTTTAATTGTACTAATCTGCTTAAATTATTATTGTCCACAAAGTACTTTTTATTATCTTTAACCATATAAAAATATAAGAAACTACTAATAAAAATATTTTATTTGTTTATAAAGCGCCTGTTTGTATTTCAAGCTGTTCTTGTAAAGAAAATTTTCTCAATTGTTTACTTGGATTTTATAGAAGTATTAATTGGAGGTTGGTTTACATTTCTCCACAAGGGTGTGTTGAACTTTATCTTTGAAACCTTTTTGGTGTATTTATGTTTGATCAAGTGAGAATTAACTATTATTTTTAGTTCTACTATTCTATTTCCCATTCCAAGATACTATGCTATTCTTATGGGATAATTTTGTTTTTTTAATCATAAATAGAACTATTCTCAAAAAAGTTTGTAATCTATGATTTTTACAAAAGTCACATTTTATTATTGAGGCTCCAAAATTTTTTAAAGATTTTTTGGAAACCGATTCAAACACACTTTCACCGGTTTGTGGAAATATAATGAATTTTCTAGATTATTTCAATTTTTTATCTTTGAGCTGAAAATTTTTATTGGTTTTAAGTTGTGTGAGGAATCAAACGTTATTATACAAGATCTTTATTAGACAAGGAAAACGAAAATAGTTGTTGAAATTCTAGGAAACACTTCATTATTGTGTTGAAGTCTACTTCCTATTTTTCAATCAGTTTTTAGTACTAGAAATTAATAAATCAGGATAATTCGAGTCCAGTTTATAGTTTTAACTGACGGTTCTTTCAAAAATTGCATAGTGATGATTAGTTTTTTTGTCTGATGGTGATCTAGAGAAAAATCTTTTGTTCCCTCTTAAAGTTTAAAATCAACAAAAACTTTCAACTCAAAATAAATGATCTCCAATCTTCTGCCCCAGTTACAATTACAACTGAGAACAAAAGTGAAAATCCAGAGAAGTCAACGGTAGTTGATAATCTAATTAAATCTCAGCCCGTAATTAACAGTCTCCACACTACTAAGAAGGCTGCATTTGCAGTTGGCAAAAGAGGTAGAAAACGTAAAAGTCTAAGTGGACAACCAACGATGGACAGATACGTGAAAAGGAAACAATGACCATGGATACTCTAAACCAACCTTAAACCCTCCCCTTCTATGCCCTAGAATGATGTAACCAATCAGAGGATATTATTGATAATCGAATTTATTATATATATCTAGCCGGTGTAATAGTCTGATGAGATCCGGTGAAATATAAGCTTTATTACTAAATATCCACTTGACTTCCAAATCCTCTAAATGAGTCTTTCATTTGAAACTGAAAACATATTCGAAGAAGCTCGGCAGTATTTCCCTAACAAAAAAACAACTGCACAGAATAACTCTAGTTTTAGCTCATACCAATATTCGACAGTGATTGTCTTGACACGTATTCTGATGAACTGATAATTTAAAAAAATTATTATTAAACGTAGAGGAAAGAAAAGTTAGTTAATAAGAAGATCTTAAAAATCAAAATTTGATCACTTTGATATAAGATATTTAAAAAAATATTTTCTTCGTCACGTGAAAGTGAACTAGATTCCAAAAAAATCCTGATCAAAGTCGATTTCTTGATGAAAAAATTGAGAATTAAAAAAAATCCCATTTTCATATTAACTAGGTGTACAATTTACGATTCTCGCACATTCAGCGTCTACTACTACTCTAAATCATTCATATGACTCCAATTTTAAATTACAGGGCTAAATGTAATGCATTTACTTCACAGTAGTAGAAAGTTTCATTTGATTGAATGAATCAGTATCCATACTCTTAAGCTTGTGCAAATAAAGATAGGGGCATCTGTTCTGCTGCATTGTCCAGTATCGTAATCCGGAAACTGTTGATGTCTGCTACACAAATGTTACCATTCTATCTGTATGATATACTCCTCAAACATGAAGAGATATGTATACTATACGTGAATAGAACACATTGTGTAGGAGACATACTTGAAATTAAAAATGAATCATCAGTCTTTTCCCTAGCAGGTATCTCATTAATTTATAATTTCGATGTTTTACCACCCATCTTCCCATAAGTGTGGGGAAAAATGTGATATTTCTCACATGCTCATTTTGCAAATGGATTCGAATAGATTACTCAAATCTTCGATTAGATGAAATGATAGATTGATGATTTAATTTCTTATTTTAATAGCTGGGCGAGCGCTTAGTCCTATATTTCCGCTTAATTCTTCAAAAAAATTCATCAATAAGTTCATATATTTAAAGAAAATATGGTCTTTTTGAATCTCAGGTTGGCGCTAAATTTCGATATTTTCGAAATCAACAAAAAATTTGATTTTGGTTTTCTAAGAAATATGAGTTAATTATAGGAAAAATTCTCTTTTCGATTAATTCCCTAATCATTGTAAGCTATCTAGGCAACAAATCTGTCAAAGGAAAAATATAAATACAATACAAAGTACACAGGAATTCTTAGTAATACATGCGTAATCTTTCTTTGATGACAAGAAAATAATAATTCGAGCAAGATGATGAAGAAGAAAGAAAAAAATTATAACCCACCCCTCCCCTATTACCATTAACTACAAATTCTGTTGGCAAGTAAAAAAAACAAAAAAATTATAAAAGGAATGTCTCACTTTCAGACACAAACGATGGTGATTCATTAAATATATTAGCCAGCAGTGGAAAAACAAGATGAAAAAGTTGCCTCATCTTAGGTATCTACACCAGGAGACAATTCTACATTGTAAATTATCATATTACTTTGTCTTTTAGAGGAACTATAGAAGAAACATTCTTCATAGAATATCATAAGTATCAATGGTTTTTTTTAAATTCAACCAAAGACCAGAAAATGTGTTACAGGAAAAAGAGGGAGAGATGTGAAGAACAGCTTTAAGGACTTGAGGAAGATTACATTTTGTAGAAGACTGGTTTTGAAAAAAACTTTCTCTCCCTCTCCAGTCAGTGGAAGACGTGTTGCTAAGGGAAAATTACCTTCTGGCAAAGTTTTTCACTTGTTTAGAAATAATAACAAATAAATTTAAATTCAATATAATCCACTTGAGTTCTTTTTTTTATTTAAACAGAAAACAATGAAGAAATTCAAATTTCCATTTGAGTAGCAAGATTGATTTCTGAATTGAAACTAGCTGGTTGAATTTAACCCTAGAGTACCCAAAAAATAAACTTACTAATCTTACCATTGGGGTAATAAATACCCCATCAAATAAAATAAGAATATTTTACTAAATGGAGCGATAATGAGTTTGGACTCTAGTAATAATAATTTTACTAAATATTTAAAATATATTCAAAAATTTTTGCATATCATTAATGAATGGTCTTTACAAACATGAGTATCACACTTGGTACATGTTCGGGTCGTTTTCCTATCGTTTGCTCTTGGACAAAGTGAACATCTCATAGCAGTTGATTGTACGATTTTCTGATGAGAGTTTACTTCTTTTGCAAAACCAATAAAAAATTTCATCTACTGTCTGTCATTAGACTTCTTCGAAATTTTCGAAAAATTTTCCTTTTCAAGAGAAAGTTTCTCTTAGATTCGAGTTATTTCTCTTAACTTGCTTGTGGGATCCTTCAAAATCAGAACAAGAGTAAATCTTGCGTGAATTTCGTAATAAATTTAAACAAAATTTAATTAATGACAAAATGGTTTCCATGTCTAATATATTGTGAAAATTAAAGTTAAATGGGTAGTAATTTACAAGTACATTATTAGTATTGTGCTTAAAATTTTTAAGAACCATTTTGAGAATAAGAATTCTGCAGGACCCTGCTTCAAAAAAGGAAGTTCCTTGTGAATTCAGAATCAATAATAATAATAACAATAACAATAATTGAGAGTTTTTGATAGTAGGATATCCTGCGATAAAAATCGTGTTTTTAAAAAACTTCTCATCTATGACCATACTAGATTTTTTGTTTGAAGGCAATTGAGTTTTTCGAATAAAATATTTAAAGGTTCTCGTATTCTTTAGAATAAAATTTTAGTTTTCCTTATTCAGTTTATAAATTTCCGTTTTTCCAAGTTTCCGTTTCTATTTCTCATGCATCCAGACATTTAAATTGACTTTGTTACATATTTTACACTTACATTTCTGCTTTCAACGCCCTCAACAGACTTTTCCCCCTCTCCTTCACTAGCTAGTTTATTCTTTAGGCTTTATAGTTGAGTCTGTTGGCCATGATATTTACACATTTTCATTTCATGAGTCAATGTTCCAAGAAAATAATTTTTTGTGTATCAAAATCACTCAAGGCGTTAATCAGGAAATGTCATTCCCGTTGTTTTTCACAAGGTCATACTGTTTTTCATCCATATAACTTATATAATAAAAGATTTTGATAAACTCTCTCTTTCTTTTATTTTATAGGAATTTGATTTGGATATTTGGCTGAATATTTGATAGGAACTATGAAGTTATATTGTTGCTATAATTGAATCTTTATATCAGATGTACTAGAATTTGACGAAATTTTCCAAAATCTCCAAGTATTTTAACATCATCCCACCAAATATCGGTCCAAAATATCTTTTTATGTTTCTGTAATCAGATAAACAAAATAATGAAAATTCTCAAATAAAAAACTTTATAATTTTGCATTTAACCCTTAGCCAATAAAAGAACCTTATGCATTGAATAGAGAAAAATAGCAGAAATCATTGTTTTAGGATATGAACAAAGTCCGGGATTAAGTTTGAAGAGACCCAGAGAAATAAATTAAATTTAATTTGTTTGTTCTTAAATCTTCCTCACCAATCGAGACTAAAGATTGGAAAATAACTGACACTACCAATATATCTGACAATAGTGAAAAATATAGAAAGTAAGTTATTGTAAAATTAAAAAAATTCTAATTGTAAATTTGAATCTTTGAGTGTTTGAATCAACAAATATTCCAAATTTTTGATCAAGTTCAGATGAAGAAAGCTCTCCCACTAGTTATTAAGGAGACTAATTCTGTATAATATTTTCAATATTCTTTGAAGATTTCAATAAAATTTTAGATTTTAAGACGAATTAGTGGAAGGAATGATAGAAACTTCAAATCCTTTCTCAAAACTTGGTGAAAAATAGTTTATCCGATAACGTCCTCACATACTCATGACCTAGCTGCTTTCAGTCTGTCTTGATGACACTAATGCTTTATAGATTGAAGAGGGATGCTTTTTATGATTCTTATTCAATAGTCATTTCTCATTTTATTAGCGTGTACTTTTCATTGTAAACTTTGGTTATTCATGTAATGAATTATTACTAATAATTGAGTATTAAGCAACCAGATATACCAAAAATAGCTAATATAATAGATATTAGTCTTATTAGATAATAAATGGGATTACATTTCGAGTCAAATCACAGTTTTTAAGCAAAGTTATTCGAAAAATCGCCAATTGTTTGAAATAACTGACCAATAACCAGGGCGGTCAAAAATATGCTAAAATTTTTGGAATATATTCTTTTTAAATATTCTCTAATCATCTAAAATATTATAAAAAATATGCTAAATTAAAAGCTTTTCAAAGAAAGAAAAATACTTTATTTAACTTGTTCGAGTGAATAAAAATTTATTTTGCCATTACGAAAGTTTCTGATATCTGTGAGCACATTCTTTAGCATTGAAAAGCTCCTTTCAACGTCGCAACTTGTGAATTGAAATTTTTATCAGAGAGCTAATTTCATAAGATTTCATATCATAAAAAATAATAAAATCCACATTGGAAACAGTGAAAAAATCGATTCAGGCTTAATTTTTCCTGAGTCTAATTAAAATGTGATCTTTTATTTTTAAAGTATCATAGTCGAAACTAATTTTGCATAAATTCTCAAAATAGTCTTTTATAGTTGCTCCAATTCCTTTTACCTATATCTTGAGAAGATATCATCGAATAGGATAAGGAGATTTTTCAACCAATAATATTAATTTGAGACTTGAATTAAATTTTGATTTTCACCAAGATAAAAAATTAAGGGCTTGTGTCAAAAAAATCAACAATCCCTATGAAAATTCTCATAGTTACAGATATATGCTAAGAATATTTTTTATTCAAAATCTGATAAAATATTCCAAAATATGCCTTTTTATATTCCAAACCAGACAAGATGAAAAAAATGATAGAAGATTTTGACTAATCTCACTACTGTGAGTTCAATAAAAAAATATGCTAAATATTCATTGTGACCGCCCTACCAATAACTGACTATTTATTTTTGCTTGAATTTCATTTTTTCAGAAAAACATTACTGACCGTGTCAGTTGTTTTCCAATGTAAAGCTAATTGATATGAAGTTGGGAATCTATGATTTTTACAGAAATCTCGATATTTTCATTAAAAATTCGAGTTTGTTAAAGATTTTTTGGAATCCTACTCATGTCGCCCTCTTCTACCATTCGAAGAAAAAAAATTATTTATATGAAAAATATGGCTATTTTTCAAATTCCCATTTGGCGCCAAAATCCCATTTTTTCGAACTTTGAGCTGAAAGTTTTTGTTGATTTGAAAGTGGGAGACTGATCGAAAGAGTTTTTTTCTGGATCAAGATTAGACAAGAAAATCAATTCAACTGCATCCGATCTTATGCATAACCTCATTATCGTTTGGGATCTGAATTTCGATTTTTTGATCATTTTAACTACTTGAAATTTTGATAATTCGGAAACTTTTGATAATTTGACGGTGCTTTTTATCTTCATTATCTAATCTTGAGGCTGAAAATCTATTTTTGATCACTCTGTCACTGTCAAATCATAGAAAAATTTCAGCTCAAAGTCCGAAAAAATGGGATTTGGGCGCCAAATGGGAATTTGAAAAATAGCCATATTTTTCATATAAATAATTTTTTTCTGAATTTTTTTTTCGAATGGTAAAAGTGGGCAACATGAGTAGGTTCCAAAAGATCTTTAACAAATTCGAATTTTAGATGAAAAAATCGAGATTTCTGTAAAAATTATAGATTACCAACTTTATAATCGAGACCATAATACATTTCTAAATAATTTCAACTAACATATTATATCATCCAATATATTGATGATATCATTATTATTCATTCTACATCGAAGAATAAAATCAAATTTTTTAATTAGTAGTTCATTTTACTCATCTCCAAGGAATGTCATCTCAATGAAGGGAAAGAAGAATTTTCGGATTCCTACTTCTACGTGAGAAAATGAATGAAATTATGCTTCAAAAACAATAAGCAATTCATGACGTTTCTCAGCAATCTGGGCATATTGAGTAATACTATTCAACGCTGACTTGTTATACCAAAGCTAAACAAGATGGTAATTTACTAATTTTACGAAGAATTCAATATTTTACTCCGGAAATTCAGGAAAAAATATTTTTATGGAAAAGTCATCTTGGGTATATTCTGAAAATTCATAATCTCAGACATGTTGTGTAAAAAATTAGCTCTCTAGTTCACCAAATAAGGAAGTTCCAAATTCGATTGAAAAATAAAATGAGTTGATTAAACAGATCAGAGAAATTATAATTTTGAACCAAGTAGTTCTTCAGGGAGCTGTTCGGCATAGATTGACTATAACGTTGACTATGTTGTCTTCTGGCTTATATTAGTCTATCTGTAGAAAAAGGGAGAGAAAGGTGTAGTATTTCTTAAAGAATAAGGATTATAAAAAATTACAGTGATTGTAATTGTAATCAGAATTATTAGAGTAATATAATTCATCACTTGAAAGAAAATTAAAATTAGAATTAAAAACACTTAGATTACCCTGATAAAAATAGTTTGGACTCACACAATATTTCGAATACATGTCGTATTCTTCTTCTGGCGTGAGATTTTTCAAAAAACTTAAGATACTTAAAACCTTGTGTGCCAGAAGACAACATAGTCAGGTAGCAAGCGAATAACGTTATAGTCAGATCAGAGAAAATTCATAATCGATTTTTATTGTGAACAAAACATAGTTGACCTTACTAATTATTAGACTTGGATGAAATTTCGTAAAACTGATGAAACCGCCTGTAATTTTGTTTAAATAATCTTTGAGCTATTTATAAATCATTCCACCATGTCTGGCTGAGTCAACTCTTTAAATTATTCTTGTATCATATAAACAAATTTTCAAAGTTTCCCTTAACTACTCTAGTTTCAGAGCTATTTAAAGTCAAAGTTGAAAATTTAACCATTTATTTCGAAAATCCTCAATTTCAACTCAATTTTATGCCTATTCAAGCACCTCGTAGGGAAAAAATCCACCTCAATTCGGATGCAAAAGACCTTGAAGTATCATAAGCGTGAAAAAATTTTCAAAAATTATGCTTCTGTAAAATATTTTCATTGACAAATCCCTATTTTTTGAAACCTAAAAATGAGAACGAAAATGGCAGTCTTAGTAGTTCATTCAAATTAATTAATCTACAAATTTTATTTTGACTCAATAAATAAAAAGAATTTGTTAGAATAAGCTCATGAAATAAATATTTTATTGAATTTTTATCTTCCAACAATAAAAAAGAATCATGTTCATATCAATCTTCCCTTTATATCTCTCTTCAGATCTTTTAAGGAGATTATGAAAACTTTCTCCTTGTTCATCCGAGTATTTAGACAAAGGACCTTCAAAGTATTCAAATGGCATAACAGGTGATGTACTATTACTGTCATGTTGCAGCTCTATATAATTTTCCAAGAATTTTTTGACAAGATTCTTATAATTTGGATTCTTCTTTTTGCCGAAGAAATCATCAATGAGATTCGAAAAGGATTCTATTACAGCATTTTCTTTAGGTGTGTAATCTCTTATATCAATAGATAATCCAAAATTCAAAAATGTTTTTTCTTTAATATTGTTCGTCACTGAGAAGCAAGGCTTTTTGTGAGTTGCAAATAGTCCACATATAAGGCAAAAGTTAGCTCGATTAGCATGACAGGAATAACGTGTGGAGTTCATGATGAAACAAAAACAATGATCATTGAATAAAAAATCATCAATGAAATTACTACGACTGCCATCTTCGTTTTGATTTTTAGGTTTCAAAAAATAGGGATTTGTCAATGAAAATATTTTACAGAAGCATAATTTTTGAAAATTTTTTCACGCTTATGATACTTCAAGGTCTTTTGCATCCGAATTGAGGTGGATTTTTTCCCTACGAGGTGCTTGAATAGGCATAAAATTGAGTTGAAATTGAGGATTTTCGAAATAAATGGTTAAATTTTCAACTCTGACTTTAAATAGCTCTGAGACTAGAGTAGCTAAGGGAAACTTTCCTTCTGATCTTTTGTAAAGAATTTATTCCTGAAAAAGATGATGTTTTCTCCATCTTTCTATCTCATTCATGTTTTTCTCTATTGAAAGGCAAAGCACTGTAAGTCGGGTTTTCAGTTTTTACCGAATAACTCGAAAACCCTATTTTGGAATTTTTTAAGAAGCACATATCTGAAATCAGCGAAAAATTCTCTACAAAAGTGGAAAATATTTTTGAGTAGAAAAAAAGTCCGATTTGTAAGACTGTGTTATTTAACTCTTATCATTTTTAAAGTGATACCACTAATGATCCTTTAAGAAATACGTATTTGGTGTTAATATATCTTTTTCTTCAATTTTAATATGATTTTTAATGGATTTACGTGAATTATTTATACAGAAAAAACTCTTCAATAAATAGCAACAGTGAAGAGAAAAAGCTCACATAGGCCATGGTAGTTGAAGATTAAACGAATAATTCTTTTGAACACAAAAATTAGGTTTATACATGTTGATGAAAAATTTCTCCTTCACCCAAACGTCTATGCTGTCATCCCCTGGGTTTTTGTATAAGATGGAAAAATTATAAATTGAAGCAGCATGGTTTTCCTGTTTTAGATGTCTGGTCACCGCGGTATCTTTATTGAGGTGATCATGCGATCTTGTTGACAACTTCCTAATAGTACGCCCTATATACGAAACATCCACAGTCACACTGAAGCTTGAAAATCAATAGTCTTTTCTTGAGGGTCAAGTAAATCCTTATGGATTAAACTGAACAATCTCTGAGTTTTGAATACAATTTTCAATTGTATATTGTCATAATTCTGAAATTCAATAAATCCTTTGGAAAATCTTTATTTAGCCTTAATTTATAAAACCCGAAAAATCTCCACTTAACTTGATTTTGAATTCTTCATTACCCCATACTCATAATTATAATTATTATCTATTCAATAGACATTTCAAGAGAAATTCTTGGCAATAACAATATGTATTAATAATGTATAATTGTTATAAACAAGTCTATTTACCAAATCAAAAAAGAATAAAATGTTGAAAAGGTGAAAAAACATCAACTTCTTATTCGAGTATTAATCAACAATTTTATTAATTAACATTTATCATACTCCAGGTACCACTTGCGAGTTGATTCAAGGAAACAAGACTTGTTTGTTTGAAAAAAAGGTTATAACATCCAAAATAATTCTATTACATTATTATTATGTAATAATATTATGGTTGCCTAGAAAATTCTTCTATCAATGCGTCAATGAAACATTTTTTGATATGAAATCATAATTCGACATTATAAGCAACTGGTTTTGATTAATAAATGTATTTTTCCGTTAAATTCCATATTTAAATGATATCAATGTCTAAAATCATCATTCTTTTCTGATAATGCGTACAAGGATGATAATTAATAATTATAGTTGTGATAAACTTTGTATTTGAATTATTATGCTCCTAACTGCGATCTGGTTCGATATAAGAAATGACTGGCTTCATTTGAAATCTAGTGTTACAAACTTTGATTTCATCTTTTAGATTTAAATCTATCAGAAAGACAGAATTTTTTGATAGTCACATAGTATCATGGTTAAAACTGAGAATTCAAATTCTTATTGGTAGACAATTTCCATTTTTATTATTAAGTTATTGATGAAACATAGATCGTCAAGATTTCTGAAATTTATTTTTGTTTTATTATCATGTTGTTTTTAGGTACAGTCGGTTCTAAAACTGAGTGAACATTTGATTCAGGGGAAGAGCGAAATATTCATTGTAATTGAAAATAAATTCAAAAAATCACCAGAGTCAGAGTTTAAAAAAAATTGAAATTCTAAGCCCTAAAAATGATCAAGATATCGGAATATATCTTGCTTTTAGACATAAAACCTAATAGCAAAGTGTGGTCACTGGTTATTAATATATCCATGTGAAACGCGTCTAAATCTGCCACCGTGAGTTGAATATTATTTGACTCTCTTATGGAATTGACACTTGCTTATCCGAATTCTGACATCTAGGTGTGAGAAGACAATGTCCATCGAGTTAGATTCACATGGATATACAGTAATAACCAATGACCACACTTTGCTAGTAGGTTTAATGTCTAAAATCTCAATTCTTTTGATCAACTTCAATGAAGTTTCATACAAGTTAACCCTGAAAACAAATACATCTGGTCTGAAAAAATTGGAAAATAAAAAAATCCATAACCCTCTGAGAAAGTTTATCTGATTTCTCTCACCAGATTAGATTTCGTCAGTTTAAGAAATTACATATGCTAGAAATAATGATATCACTGCAAGTATGTACGCACGTCATATTTCTATTGAGAATTACATAAACTCATCAGGTCATAGGAATAATTTCATTGAGTTTCTATTGAATTTAATGATGTAAGAGTCTTCTGTACATTAGCAAATCTCTCTACTATTCATATAATCATTATTAAATCAAATATGCGCGTGTCTTACAAATATCTCTCTTCATTTAACAGTGTCAGTGGGTCTCAAATGGACTGTGAATAAAACTTGGATCCTTCTTTCACAAGAGCAGAAGAAATGCTAATTATTTTTACAAAAATTCTCTTTTTTTACACTGTATCATCATTGTTTTCTTCTACAGTGAGTGAATGAAATTATATGCACGAGTTGGTATTCTCAACTTAGTCACATAAGAACAAAATTTCTTTTTTTAAATATATGTGTTGAACCTAGTCTTAGATAGTAGCTTAAATTTTCTTCTTCTTCTTCAATGTTAATGAATGATACTAAATATTTTGTATGTTTTTCCTGTACCCTGTTTAATATTATGTTCCTTTAGAAATAGGTAGCAATTGATAGAAAACCCGCCTTGTAAAACATTTGAATTAATTTATTTTGTGAAATTTCTGCTAATGAGTCATCTTTGTGTGATCAGGTTTTTTAGATAATTAAAAAAAATTATCAAGAAATGCATCGTCAAAAAAGTAATGTATTCTCGACAATTTTATTATACAGTTCTTGATCTTTGTAACAAAGGAGTGTGTAAAATTTATTACGTTCTGATTTCTTCGGGTATTAAGTTTCGGTTCCGACTCTACAAGAAAACTATGAGGATCGTTTCATAAGACTTTGAGAATACTTATTCGAAAGTAACTGTATTGATTTTCCTGTGCTATAATTAAAGCATCCCAGATAAAGTTTTTAAACATTGAGGGAAAAGACACGTACCTTAGAAATTATAATTATGTACATTTGGTTAATTAATTCTACAACTTTTTCTCTCGCATCTACAATGTGCAATGACAAGGTAATGTTAAAGATTTATTCCTCTTCTTTGTATGGAAATACTTTAAATTTGTATCATAAATAAAAGATGGACGGTCAAACTTTTGACAATTCATTATAATTGCCTAATAGAGTCCAGATTTAAATTCACCGATGATCGTCATGATTAGGTATCATCACGCCAGGTTGATTTATGAGAATTTCTTTCTATTAATCCTGAACAGAATTAATATTAAACTGGCTTTTTTTAATCAAAGCATATAAAAATTGATCAAAGTTAAAGTGAATACAAGGTCTATTGCTCATTCTAATTTCCACCGGAATATATTGTGTCAAACTGATGCAAAAAGCGAACTTAGATTAGGCTGATAGTTAACTGGTCAACCGCAGAAAATAAAACAGATGAGGAAATATCATTTCAAACCCAAACTGAATCTAGATGAATTTAGATGAGAATAGAGAATTTTATTTTTCCATAGGGAATTCAAGTTCGCTTAAGATTTTTTTTAAAGAAAAAGATGGGCATTTTAGGGTGGCCTTGTGATTAGAAGATTTCGATTTCTTGATGACAGAATTTAACTGATTCAAGGTTTATCTCTCTAAATAACGGCAATTCTTCTAAAAATTGAACCTCAAAGTCCCATTGGGTTATTTCTATTTCATTTCATATTAGATTAAAACGTATTTCTGGAAAACCTATTTTCCATGGTTATGGATATATGGTAGAATTATATGTAATATGTAATCGACTGAACTCTATCTACTAAAGACTATTTTTGGATCAAAAAGTCACTCTTCAAATAAAAATAATTGCGTTTAAATAATTCGTAATCAGCGTATTAACTAACCTACAGATAGACCCGGGTTCTTAGTCTAATTGGTTTCAAAATTTTAGATTACCCTTCAATTCTGAAATCAATAATAATTCTATGTTTTTCAAATATTTTCTGTTAAACCTTCTTGATTCTGTATCCCCTACAAGCCTTAGATTCCAGAAATATTCTTTTATTGTGTTTTATTTTGTTCAATTAAGAATTTCAATCAACCGAAACTTGATCAAATATGAGTTAAAAATATCTTTTCAAACAAAACAAGTTGGAATTCTCATGAGAATAACTAGCCAGGAAAAAGAGAATTTGTTCATTTGATTTGATGATGATTTCTTTTGTTCAAATAATATATTTTTCCTACTTCCCAATCAACAACAGAGTTAGATTCAACGAATTGTTTGCATTATATATTTAGAATTCTTCAAATGATCCTTATTTACTATAGACTGTCTATAATATATGAGAATTCCTGATTTATTTAGATGAATATGTCTATGCTTCAGATTGTTTATATTGCTGTAAAAAATAAATCAGATTATCAGATAATCCGATCAAAATATAAAAGGTGATCATGAAATTTACTAAAATTCTACAGGTCTCAAAAAGTAATACTCAAAAAGAAAAATTATATAAATAACTGTTTGAAATTTGCGAATTTAGTTAATAGAGCATCACTTTATTTCTTGGCTTACTTATCACTGATAACTTATAATATTCCAGATCTATATACAAAATAGATCTGATTGGTCTTTTTTTACCTCCTCGGAGGTGAGTGCGTATGTGCTTCTCTGAGTAGATCTCTGCAGTATTCAGAGTGGTGGTATCACAGGAGTAAACTTAATGTTCGTATAAAATAGTTGTTAATCTGCGTAAAAATTCTCGGATGACCTCCTCGTTCAATCCTCAAGGTTCCGAGACACACACACATAAAAATAATGATCGATACATAGAAATTAAGATCTTCGAAAGAATAAACCATGTTCACTCAAGTTTTAGAAAAGTGATTTGGGCGAGCCTCTGATATTTTCATCATTATGTAAAATTTGTATAATTGCTAATAAAAATTAATGAATTTACAAAAAAATCGTTGTGTTGAATTTATTTCCATTTAATTATCGCGTTCAAAGTTTTAGTTTAAGCATGCAGTTAGTCATCTTGGAAATGATGATTATAATTATAATTCCTGCCTATATACAAGGCAGTTTGAATGGGATAATAAAAGTTGTTAGGAAAGTGTAAAATAATAAAAATTAATTGATGATGGGAAAATTCCCAACATTCATTATTCATTCGTTGTTTGCTAATTTTATTGGACAAGTATTCGCTTGACTATCTCTGATTGGCTGAACAAATCAAACCAATCAGAATGAAGAATTAATTCAAATTCTCAATAGAAATATTATTACTACTCTTTAGATAATAAAAAAATCTTTTGTAATCAAAGAAGTTGTATTTGAAGGAACTACAATTCTCTAAACAATAGTATATCCTTGGAATATAATATGCAAATTTCATTATTGGATAATCCTAGCCGAAACATGAGCCAAAAATGAAAGGCATAATGGATTTTTATAAACTTTCCTTATTCATTTTACACGTCTATCTTAGATTTTCATCATCTCTCGAGGATGTGAATCAACTCGAGCCTGAAATTGGTGAGTGTTTATTAACTAAAGAATTCCTAATTGTTATTCAATAGTCTAAAAATTGTATCTCTTAGTCTATTGTTAGTCATGTAATGTTATTCAAATTACTTTATTTGTCTTTTGCATAACAAGTTTAGCTCTGAATTACAAAAGAAAATTAACATGATTTAAGGTAGAACAACAACAAATATTAAATTGATACCTCTTGTTTCATTGATCAATAGTTCTGGTATTAGATTAGTGAATTTTAGTGAGAAGATCTAAAAGTTCCTATACAAACATTTTTTAAACTTGTGATAAAAGTTTTTAAAAAATTAAAGAACGTACCCATACAGTGTAATTCTGTGTTGAATCAAGTTTTGAAAAAATTTGTAAAATTTTGAGATTCTCGTAAATCTAAAAGATCTGATAAAGGAAATAACTTTAGTTCCGAATATATATTTCAAAAAGGATTATTGATCTGGGCAAACTTTAATGCCTGAGCAATATAAGTAAGATTTTAAAAAGAGGATATCTTTTTCACTTCTCGGCTCCGTGATAATTTTTATTTATTTCTCAAAATTTTTAAAGAAACTAAATGTGAAATTCAAATTTCAATACACACCCTTATTCACAGTGAAGAAAATATTCAAGTTCCATGAAAGACGTTGAAGCTCTGAGTTCAAATTTACACTTATCGACGAAATGATTTTTTTTCAACCAAGAGATTATAAAATAAGCTTTGAATTGATATATTTTTTATATAGCTTGGAGTAATTAAAAAAGATTTTTTCTAGTTTGAAAAGTTTTCGGCCAGTAAACTAGTTTTACCCGAATCGTTCATAAAAAACTCAAAATTAGAATTAGAAAAAACAACTTGATGAAATGGGAATTTTTTTGGAAACTCAATAATAGTTTCCTAACATGAAGAAAATATTTTTTTTATAGTTTAGCTTTGATAATAAAATTTGATTTCATGTAATTTTAAAGTCACAATGCCTATTATATCAACGGATCAAGTTTCACAATGATTTATACATTAATACAAAAAGGCTTTTATCTTAAGGGTTTCTATAAACTTTATAAACTTAGATCAAAGCGAATTATAACAGTGATGAATCATGTTCAAATGAAATAGAATATATGACTGAGGAAATTGCTTATTTTGATGAGTTAAACAACTAAGATTCAAAAATAAAAAATGGAATCTCCAGCCATTTGAAGACAAATTGACATAAAAGATGATTTTTACCCAGGAGATTCTAGTCATGTAAATTAGCAAATATTCTTACATCATCGAACGTTTAAACTCAGATTGTAAGAAGACCCCGAAAGCTTACTGTTTCTGATTCTGAATATTTGAATTAAGGAAAGATACGGTATATTCCTTACAATGAGATTGGTTTTTGAATTATTCATCTAGACGACTTTACAGTTAATAACATAATATCAGCTGTTTGTTATAAATATGAAGTTCATTCATATTTAGAAAAAATAGATTTAAATTTTTCCTTATGGGAGTTTTAATACAAATGGGGTGTAAAAAAACCTCAAATATCATTCATTATTTTGGAAAAATTCTTTCTCACAAAATTATATCATGGAGCTTGAAGGGTTAAGTTGAAGATATTTATTGATTTCACTGTAATTGAGTGATCCTTATAAGTAAATGAAATCGAAGAGGGGTTTTAAAAAGTTCCCGAATATTTTTTTAAAGGAATATTTCAATTTTGCATGATATAAATTCAAAGAATTTAGATAGTTTTCTGACCATATTTGGTTACATTGAATAATTAGGATTTTAGTGAACATCTTTTGATCACTCAAAAACCATATTTACAATATTTTCCTTTGCATGGATAAGGTTTTAGATTGCTGTATGAGTATTTTTAATTTGGATTGTTCACCAGATTTGTATCAGTCTTTAAATTATTTTCACCAATGATATAGTTTATTATTCAATCATTTCTTCATTTATTTCCATATTCCAAGATGTTATTCTTTCAAGTGTGTAACAAAAGAACATGTTCTAATTATTTAAATTGTTGTGCAATAAATCTAAATTATCATTTCAAATTTGATATTTGTAACCATTTAGTTAATGCGATCCTAATCTAAATTTTCTTTTTCAAAATTCTAGTCACACTTGCTGATACCAATTCAAATAAATGGACAGACTGGATTAACCAAGGAGTAAGTAAATGACAATGGTTAATTTTTTATGTAAAATCAATTTCTCCTGTCTTTTTCCTTCTATTGACTGCATTCATTATTGGCAAAAATTAATATCTACGCTCATAAAATTTACTAGCTACATCTTTTGGGAATAATTTCATTAACATTTATTAATTTTTTTAATTTCAAGATTATTATGACAATTAAAATTGCATCTGGTTTGTCTGTTCTGATAAGATTTAATCTGTATTTTATTTCAAAGAGCATATTCAACTCGTCTGCCCTTTAACATAGTTTTTCATGATGTAGACTCCTCCTTTGAGGTTCTTCCTGACTAACCACCAACAGACCCTTATCTACCTACAAAAATCTTTAACAACAATAAACCCATCATTCGTTTCCATGATGAAAAACATTTTTATTGTTAATTGTATTTTTGATAAATATTTAAAGAAAATTTGAAGCGTTGTATTTTCATATCCGACAAAAAGAAGAGAAATATTTTAAACTCTCGGCGAGATGAATAAATAATCACAGATACTGTACATTAATCTGAGGTCATGACAGGAGGATTAGATCGAGAAAAAATGTAACCTGGATTAAATATAACAGGTTGTATGAAGAAATTCTTTTTTTAATCGATTTTCATTTATATTTCCTTGTAGTGGCGTAAACAATCTCTGGAATTAGGCAAAGTCAAAGCGTTCATGGCGTGCAATAATCACATCTGGCTGAGAACACCGTTCATTCAACGCTACGAAGCTAAGGAAATTTTTATTCACATTGAATTCAGCAATTTACTAGCAGATGAGAATTTCAACAAGACGAAAATCCTCCTTACTGAAGCCAACTCATCACAGGAATTGAAAGAGGAAATATCAGAAAAGTGAGTATTTTTCATTCCCAATTTTATTTTTCAATTAGCTTGATTGGAATTATTAATTCATTTATGGGTCATAAACTTTTTGATGAGTTGTTTTACAATGTGAACATGCTTAGTCAGACATATATTTCGCCTGATTGAGTACATCTCAATTTATGCTACGCTGGCAACTGGTATGTTTTTTGTCCTAGTTTATTTTTTAATGTTTTCTTCTCTGATAAAAGTCAAAAATGTTATCTAGTAGTAGAGTTCTTTATTGTAAATTCTTGTTCTCTCCATCACATCTATAAACAAATAAGCTTTATGCATTTTAATGATCTCATTCCAAAGTAAAATGATTCATCTGGTTTCTCTTGAATGCATGAACATGAATGAGAGTGGAAAATAACAAAATCAAAAATTATAAACATTGCGAATTTATGAATAGGGAACATAATTTCTTTAGCTCATTAAATAGAACTATTACGCTTGATTATATATATAATCTTTGCTTTCTTCTTTTTCTATATCGGGGAATTTATCCCTTGTTTTCTTAAACAAACAAAAAAGAAATTGATAAAGAATTTATGCATCTCGTTACAGTGAAGCATATTTATTAGCCGAAATATGTATGATGATACCCATATAAATCGCATCATTATGTAACATTTAAAAAATAAATAAAAAATAAAATAATAATAATCTGAACTAGAAACAAATCTTTTTTTCCACTTCACATCAAATGGCTTGAACTATGAAAAGGAAGTTGGAAATAATTCTTACTTTCTCTTCACTTGATATTCCCTCCGTGTATGGTTAACACCATTAATAATGTTGCCTTTTATCTTCTTCTCTCATTATCTCTCTTCTAAGGGGAAACAAAAAAATCATGAGTTATGTTTCGACTAGTTCACTAAGTTGGCTAATATCTTTATTGATGTGTTAAAACAAAAAATAATTTATTTTTCCTCGCAATTGCTCTTTTAACCCTTTCACGGGATTACAATCCAGATTGAGTCTGAAACTTTATTGAAAGCTGTTGAAAGATGTTGAAGATTTCAAAAATTTCAAACTCGTATCTCTGAGTATTACTTTGCATTAGTTTGAAAAATAGACCGATAAATAAATCAGAGATCGTTGTTACCGATTAGCTAGCATACTCTGAATTCTCTTGATCAATATTCAAGCTTAATTCAGAGAGAAGTTTTTAAAACTTTCAGAGATCAGATTAGAACTCTCAGCGCCAGAGAAGGAGACGTATTTCCTATTGAAAAAAACAAAAGTACAGAATTTGATGTTCCATTGATTTTAAATGTATCTTGATAATTTATCCTGCAATTCGAATTTGAATCAAAAACAAATCTATAAAGTACTTATTTTAGTACGTACAGATCTTGATAGAATAAAAGAACCCAGAAAATAATACCTACCACCTTGACATGGGCTTAATAAAAAGAAACAAATAATTGACAAGAGATTTTAATCTCATTCAGAATTGAATAAAAAATATATCTATCAGAGGATGAAATGTCATTCTCCATTTGAATAAGGTCTCCTACAGATTCTGGGGAATAAATAGATCAACTCGTATATATTTTCACCCAGATATCAAACTTTCATTCAAAATTTGTATTTCTCTCTCAAGACTTAATTAAATTATTCAATTTTCCCATGCAAACTGACTGACTGTCTCAACTTTTGGCCTTGATAATTTTTTATCAGTTGCAAGAGGAATTTTTTTCTCCTTGTAAAAAGATTATTATTCCGTATGTCTTGAGATCAAAAAAACGAAAAAGAATGTATGAACTTCAAGATGATTGAATGTGATCTACTATAAATTTTGTAAATTTCTATAATTCTGAGGGATGAAACAATTAAAAACTCTCCTTGACACATGAATTTATTCATCATTTATCATTTGTTTCTAAATAAAATCTGAAACATTTCTAATAAAATCTACACATGATAAACTCGAGGGGTAGGATGTATTCTTTGAAATGATAAAATGAAATAATCATTTTTTGTAAATTTCCGCTTCTATCGTGCTACTGCATAAAGCTTCTGATTACTAAAAAATGGAATTGTGTTTTTTAAATTAAAATCAATAGGATTTCCTATGAATTTCATTCATCTTGAAATTTTAATTATTTCTTGTCATAGATATCTTCTTCTTTGATGAAATAAATAAAAAGGTCGATTCTGAAGGATCAAAGGTTAGTCCAATACTGTTCAGCATCGTCTTTTCTCAAATTCGAAATTCAAATAAACTAAAGAATTCAAAATAGTATTTTGATTTTGATGGTTTACACGGGAGCAACTCGCCAAAATTAACTTTAGATCAAGAGAAAAATAACAGAAAAGTCCATTCGCCGCCAAGGATTGCGCTTAAAGTTCCCGAGTTCGGTGACCTTGAAAAAAACCTAACATCTTTAATGGTTTAAAAAAAATAATTCAAATGGTTGATTCAAAATTGGAAGAGTAAACTCAATAACTTTATTATATGTTTTCTTGATTCCATTGACAGCATCAAAAAGATGTCGGAAACCAATTAAACGCTAATAAAATTCCATTTTTCTCAAAATTTCCGGATCTCATTTCAAATATTTCCTTCAATTGGTATCATAAACCGAACGAATTTGTTTGTTTTCAAATAAAAGAACTTTTAAATGTTAGATTTGGAAAGCTTTTAAGATTAAACATGTTGTTCTAATTTTCATTAATTAAACATTCATTTAAGTCAGATGTTTTTGACCATTTTGAAATATTCCTTTTTAATTAATCCTCTTTAAGTTGAATTGAAAATTAATTGATATGAAGTTGGGAATGTATTCAATGCATGATTTTTTAGAGAAAATCTCAATTTTTCATTAAGAATTCGAATTTCATGGAGATTTTTAGGAATTCAGATCAAGTTTCCTAATTTTACGATGTCTTGATCATTTTCACTACTTGAAAATCAATGAAATTTCGATAATTCAAAATCCCGCAAAAATATTGGATCTGTCGAAAATTTAATGGCGATTTTCGGCTTTCTTTTCTAACTCTGATCTTTCCTGTTACCAATCAATAAAAATCCTCAGCTTGAAGTTCGAAAATGGGGATTTTGGCGCCAAATTCAATTTTGAAAAATGATCATATTAATAGGAAACCTAGCCTGGATTCTTAAAAATCTTCATCATGTTTTTATTCCATATGAAAAAATTCAGACTTTTGTAAAGACCGAAATTTTTGCCATTCCATTTTTTAAATGCTAAGGACCACCAGGTGTTCATCACAAAAAATATCTCGGATACATTAAAGATTAAGAGAAAATTTGAGGAATTTTCCCAGTATTGATTTTAGTTTTGACTGTAAGGATTCTCTCTTCTAACCACAAGAATATAATCGTTAGATTCCTCCTTAAATTGAGCTGGATTATATGTTTCATTTTACTTTTCATTCAAAAAACTAGCTCAGATACTATAGATACAATAGTACATATTTCATTTATTTCTCAACTATTATTCCTTCAAGTGGATATATATCGATGTGTAATAGATTGAAATATAGTATTTATATAAATTCCTTAGTTGGAATGAGTATCTTGAGATTCTTTTTTAGCGTACACATACTGTAGTAGAAGAACAACACTGACAAATTATTTTATTGGGATTATTACTATTATTGTGTTAGGTTATTATCAGATGGAAATGATGAATAATATTCATTAAATAACGTATTCATTTGAATAACTGTTAGTGGAATTGTGCAAATTAATTGATTAAAGGAATATATGAAATATGAAGCTAATATTGCTCAATCTGAATTTAAAAGAAAATTTGAATCACTGATACTGAAACTCCGAAAAATAAATCAACCTCAAGAGGATCGGACCAAAATTTCAATCTGACTTCTTTATTATTAGGCTTCTATCTAGAACTAGTGATATGAAAATTTCGTTAGTTCATGGATGGAAGGCAGAAAGCGTAAAAGTATAAGTGGACAACCAACATTGGAAAGATACGTAAAAAGAAAGCAATGATCATGGACACAAGCCTCTTTCCTTCAATTTTCCAAATTGGAAGAATCAATCAGAGGGTTTCGTTCCTTCAAAAATATATATATCTAGCCGGTGTAATAGTCTGATGAGAACCGGTCAAATATGAGCTTTATTACTAAATACTCACTCCTCTTCTAAGTCCGCTTAAGAATCTTTGAATCAGAAAACATATTCGAAGAAGCTCGGAAATGCTTTCCAAAAAATCAAAAAAATTATTCATTCACGAATCTGACCCCAAAATCATTCTGAAACATTCATGATCATGAGCTGAGCTATTTGCCAAAACACAAATTTGAACAAATTTTCCAATAACTCCATTTTTTCCAGTAATGAACCTAAATAAGAAACAGAAGTCACACTGTTGAACAGTAGAATTATCATTACAGTTATTTAAAATTTCTGGCATCATTTGAAGTGATTCAAGACTGATTTTGGTCTAATAAATTCAGAAAAATCCAGTTAATTTTTAACATTGAAAAAAAAAATTAAAATTGAATTTTGATTTTTTTTAAACCAAACTCTAGATTTTCAGTAGAATTAGATTTAATCGGAATATAACCAACTTTTTTATCAAAGCCTGTTCCAGAAGTTTCGGTATTGAGATATTCAAGTATCTTTTTCAGTGGATGAGACACTTGTGACCTTAATTCTCTTCAATTTTATCTAAAAACCTTAGTATTCCTATTGGTCCAGATCTAAAAAACAATTCAGAATTAAATATACCTTAAAAGATGAGCTGTAGAAAAGTCAATCTTAATAAAATCTGAAATCAACCACCTGCTTCATCAATCATTTCCGTATAATTGCTACTAGTTTCAGTTTCAATCCGAATACAATCTTGGAATGAAATTTGCTGAGAACTATAAGTTAAATCAGAATTAATCGTTTAACAAATATCCATTTTTAAATATATCATTATGGGAATTAGGATAAAATATTAATATTTGATCCTAGTGTAATACACAATGTGTATGTGACATTCTATAGAATAAAGGGACATAAAATTTATTTAAAATACTCATATCGTTTTTCCTATGTTACTCCCTCCCTCCTTCCTTTTTACTGGACGCGAGAAACATTTTCCTGCATTCTCCCTGATTGACAGCCCCCATCGTTTACTTTCTTCTTTCTTTATCATGAGGATAATTCAATGTTAATTTCATCAAATTCTTTATTGAGAAGGGAGAACTGCTTTCTTGGGGGTTACCAACTTCTTTATCATTATCTTGTTGAAAACACCTAGCACTGACCCCTTCCCTTTTAAGTTCTTGTTTATTGTTTGAAAAAAATATTTGGGATATTTTAAAATTTGATAAAAAAGAATTTTCCTTCCGTTTTAAGACTTGACCTCTTTTTATTTTCATTCTCAGTAAAAGCTGACGTGCTGAATTTTATATATTTTTTTATTTAATGATTATTATTGAAGAGTTTAAATAATTTTATCCATTTATTAACGTTAATTTTGATACTTTTGAAAGTCTCAAGACTACCTGGAAATTCAGGTAGTAACAAGTTTATCTGAAAGTCAGATCTTATTACACCTAGTTAATGTGAAGATGGGAATTTATGATTCTAAAAAATTCTCAATATTTTCATCAAGAAATCGAATTTTATGAAGGATTTTTTAGAAATCATGAGGCCCACTTTTATGAAATGAAGAAAAATCTTAAATTATAGTTTATTTCAAACCTTGATTCTCGAAATCCGATTTAGTATACAGTCAATAACCAAGAGAGAAACAAGAATAGTGGAATGACAAATCAGACGTAGCTTCTCAAAAATAGTGGAATGATATGGTGTATTCGAAGGTATATAAGGCAATTTCATACCCTCACACACATCCATGTGTTTGACTCAGAATCTTAACATTGAAGTATAGGGAGGGTAATTATGATTAAGTCGTATGCAATGAAACCAGTAATTAGCAATTGAAGTTAATTTTTTAACATTACACAACAGAAAACAAGAGAGTTTACATGTTTTTCAAGGTTTATGATATGAGTCATATCTTATTTTTCATTATTTTGTGTAAAATTGATAGAGTACTTTTTTTCCATCTTGGATCAACTGGTCAGGATGAAAAAATTTTCTTCTTGATCTGATCTAATTTCGAAGAGAAATTTTGTGTTGTCACTCTAAAACAAAAATTATATTTGTGTAAAATCTATTCTGGAAAAATTTCTCCCCTTCGATTTAACGTTAATTTTTGTTGCAAACGAATAAAGGATATCTTGAAAGCAGCAACAGATGAAAATCAATTTTGGAAGAAAAAATTATTTTTGATCAGGATCGGATCTCAAAACGTTGATCACAAACGGGGTTTCTTTAGTTTTCTCAGAGAGTTTAATCAACGAAATAAAAATCGACCCTTACTCATGTCATCGACCGAGAAAATTAGATCAGATCAAGAAGAAAATTTTTTCATCCTGACCAGTTGATCCAAGATGGAAAAAAAGTACTCTATCAATTTTACACAAAATAATGAAAAATAAGATATGACTCATATCATAAACCTTGAAAAACATGTAAACTCTCTTGTTTTCTGTTGTGTAATGTTAAAAAATTAACTTCAATTGCTAATTACTGGTTTCATTGCATACGACTTAATCATAATTACCCTCCCTATACTTCAATGTTAAGATTCTGAGTCAAACACATGGATGTGTGTGAGGGTATGAAATTGCCTTATATACCTTCGAATACACCATATCATTCCACTATTTTTGAGAAGCTACGTCTGATTTGTCATTCCACTATTCTTGTTTCTCTCTTGGTTATTGACTGTATTTGATTTCTTTGACGAAAAATCAACTTTATGCCTTAATTTTCTATAAAATGGTAAGCCTAATGATCTAGATTCCAACTTCTAAATAGAACCTCTTGAATCATATTTATAAGGAATTAAGTATTTATAAACTTTTAGGATGAATTTAGAGAATGTCAAATATACCAAGATTAACGGTAACGTATATGAATGATATTCATTGAATATTTATATCATAAGCGAGATATTCAGGAAAAAACTTGATAATAAAAAATGTTAAATCCGGATTTAGATATCGACACTGGCAGACATGGAATCAAGGTCAAGATCATAATAGATTGCCAGGAAATATGAAGAAAAAAAATGTTAAGAAATGTTAGACTAAACTTCCATAAATATTATCATTTATTCTGTCATGAAAATTTATTTCCTCCAAAAGATAATGATCAATTTTGTATTTCTTTCAAAATATTCAAGTAAATTTTTATTTTTTATTCTAGTGATTTTATCAACTCATCAACTGTCAAGAGTAACAAGAAATCTGAGAATGGTGAAAAGTTCAGCTACATTGGACGTAAAGATGACACAATTACAATCTCTGAGCAAATTGTTCGGTTCCAATTAACACAGAATAAAAAAGGTTTTGCCATTGCTTTCGAAAGTAAATATTCATGCCTTGTCCTATTCAGGATTCATGTATTCTACAAAATATGCCCGACATTGCAAGACAATTTTGCTGAATTTCCAAAAACAGTTGCCGGTTCTGTTGATACTAGAGTTGAGGGAAGTTGCCTTCCAGGAGCAGGTCAGCTGCCAAGCCATTTACCACCAATTAGGATTTGTAACCGTGATGGCTATTGGCTAGAAGATAAACGTCGGTCAGACTCCTTACATGCTGAATGTCAATGCTTACCTGGATTTGCAGCTACAACTGATAGGAAATCATCCAGTTGTCGTGGTGAGTTTCTCTAAAGAATTAATAACTTTGTTTCGGTGTATTTAAACCCAAAAGTCCCATTTTAAGGTAATTCTCAAAAATAACCCCAAAAGGAGAATAATCTCAAATAACAGGCCCATAATAGAAATTTTATCTCAGAAGTAGCACCAACGACTTCAAAAATAGACCTAACTGAATTTCATTTCAAACTCTTCGAAATAAAGCTTCAACAGAGGGAATTTCTACTTATGAAATGAGAATAAATTGAAGATTGGTTAGAAATTGATCATCAATGAATTCTGAGAAATTGAGAACACATGGGTTACTTTTAACGATTCGAATTTTATCCATAAATCGTCTACTTTTATTCATTTTTTCATTAATATTTTTTGTATTTCAAAACGTATAAACATGAGTACTGACCTACTGATCTTCTCTACTGATCTTGAAAATAATAATTTTTTGATTTATTTTCTTACAGTTTGCTCACAAGGGGAATACAAGTATAAAATGGGTCCTTCTGAGTGCCTTAAATGTCCAGAGAATTCAGTCAGTTCAAAAGTAGCATATGATTTTGTCGAGGAGGAAGTTAAACAACTCCAACTCATAAATCCAATACCGGGTTTCGTCTCCTGCTCATGCCTACCAAGATTCTATAGAAATTCAGCTGTTGATAAGTTCACAGATCCCTGTACAAGCCTGCCATCCCATCCACAGAATTTAGAAGCAGACGTAACCAATGTTGCCAAAGTGGTGATTAAATGGTCTCCTCCAAGTCAACTTGGTGGACGACAAAATTCCATCAATTACAGAGTTGAATGTCGCATTGTTGAGAAGAATTTCAAGAAATCTTGCGGTAAAAGTATTATCATTGAAAATGATCCTATCAGAAATAATCAGTAAGGAATCTTTGATTAGATAAATTCGATATTTAAATTAAATTTTCCAATAATATTTTGGATTATAATTAGCTTATTAGAAATTCGATTTTTGGCTAATTCTGGCTTTGTGTTAATCTGGTATTTCCAGGCTGGAAAGGCAAAAAAAGGAAATATTTAAAACTTTTACGTAAATATATATATCTTGGTCTAGTTCGATTCTTTTGATACTATGTTCAGGCATTTTCTAATTGGTAGCTGATCTCCAGAACAAATTCATAATTTTTTCTCAAGAAAGAAAATTTTTGAAATTTAATACAAAAAAATTCATTTCATTTTTAATTCAATCATTTGATAGACTTAGTTAATTCCCATATGAGATGCCTTCACGAATATATATGGCAATCACTTGTTTCACTTGATCTAATTTAAAGAGACTTACACAAGTAAATTATTCGCAATTATTTTGGATCGATAAACTCTTGTCATCATTGGAGAGAGTGTGGAAAGAGAAACAAAAAATTTCACGATTCAGAGATCCCTATTATAACATTAGCATCATATTTTTGAAAAATTCATCACCCCGATGTCCATCTGGATTTGTTTAGGTTTCAGATGACTGGACATCAAAATGACAAACTACTGTAGTGAAATGAATTCATGCTTATCAGAAAATTGAAGTCATGTCAGGGAAATAATTCCAATAAAATAAAATAAATCGATCAATCCTCAAGAGTATCGAGAATACTGTTTTGCATATACCAAGATGATTTAATCGAATACATGTATCAGATTCTTATGCTTATAGAGAAACCAGTTCTCTAATTTTACTTTAAGATTTCAATGTTTTCCATATGGTTATGTCTTTATTCTAACTTCATGAAATCAGCAAAATTCTACACATTACATAACGAAATTTTGTATAAATATCTAGCTGGTGTAATAGTCTGATGAGAACCAGTGAAATAAAAGCTTTATTACTAATTATACACTTGTCTTCCAATCCTCACAGTGAATTTTTCATTAAAACCAGAAAATAAATTATGCTGAAAAGTTTTTTTGATTTTTATATAGTTCAGAAGTTCTTTCCTGAAGCATCAATCAATTTGAATTATTATGAGAGCAGTATTTTATATAACAGTCAAAATTTTCATTCCTAATAAACTGCTGTCTTCTATTAATCAATTTAAGAAGAGTTCAATTTGATTGATATTACCATAGAGTTATTTTTGGTTGTAAAATATAGTGTCACAGAGTTGCTTCCTTCAAACCAAAACTAAATTGAAACGTTTTTTCCTTTCATCTGACTTTTATTTAGCTACTTTTTGACTTACCGATAGAATTGAATTTTACAAAAATCTCAGTTTTTTTATTCATCTTCATATCAACTGGCTATATATCAGTAATAATTTGAAACATATCAAATAGTTAATCTCTAGATTTTTGCTAAACATACTAAAGTGATAAAAAGTGTTTTATTCAATATTTAATTCTTTTAAAATTTTCCTTTAGTTCCCATATCTAAGAAATCCCAAAGCATATCTGAATTTGTAGTTAAGAAGAAAATGTATTTTCCTAAATTCTTCAAAAGTAATAAAATTTCCTTTTAGAAATGTCCTCGAAATAAAAATTCAAATCGATAAGTTGGGAGAGCATTTCACAACTGGAGAAGATAAAATAAATTTTTAAAACGTATCGTTTATCGCTATTCACAGTTCATTCTGCTCTATATATCTTATCATGAGAGATTTACATTTACTTCTCTGTTGCATCATGTTGTAATCATAATAGTTTCCCTTTTACATAACTTTCTTATAGATTGTACGCACTTTTACCTTCTCACCCCTAAACTCCTGATAGGAATCTTTGTAATAATTTTTCCTTCTTTTTATTATACAGTTGTACCTCCGTAATAACTGTGTAAAAGTGATCCCTACCTCTCTGCCCCCTGAAGAATAATATTTATTATAATTGTATACTAATGAGTAGGCATATGTATAGAATATTTTAATTTTTTCCAAACTAATTCAATTTCAGCAATATATCATTACCTTATGAATATTTTTCATTGATATTTTAAGGTTATACTCATGAAATGTAGTTACCTCATTGTACCAAATTTCAAGAGAATATCGCGAAAATAAAATTTAATATTTTTTTTCATCATATAAAGCAGATTTTCATTCCTACTTGAAGAGAATTTTAAAACTAATCTTGTCACAAAATTCCAGGTGGATACCTTGCTTTTCAAGACCATGAAGCGAATTTAAACTTTGGACTGGCAAAAGTTGATATTGAGTTTTTTGATGAAATTTTTATGTAAATCCTATTCCATCCCAATTCTATCCCCCATACCCTTTCACACATTCTACGTGTACTTGAATACTAACCTAACTCTTACTATAACTACGAATGATTGCATTCAACTTTCCTACTGCTTTATCTTTCGTTTACAGAAATTTTATTGATGGAGCATTAAATTTTTATCATTTTTTGAAACTACCTTTCTGGGTTAAGCCCCCTTGTCAGATAAATGGTAACATAATATAATAAGGCCTGGTCTGAGAGCTTTTGATTGGTTCAACAAAATTCAAGCTTGAGAAAAATTTTTATTTTCATTCAGACGCAATATTCTAACCAAGCCAACCAAATGAATTATAAAAATATTTTTCACTCTTTGTTTTGCTCATAGAATTTTATACTATTTGAAAAAGTGCTATTTTTGGCCGCCCTAGTAATCAGGTAATAGAGATGAAGACCCATTCAATTTTTCAAAATAAATTGTCATCAAAAGTTTTTCAAAGCAATCAAGGATAAGCTAAAGGGAAAAAAATCATTTGTTATTAATGGTTGATCATGAATACCCAGTAAGAAATTGATATTTGAATTTATGCTTTTCATGTCTCTTCTTCAAATTCAAATTGTTGTCAAAAAAGAATAATTTGATTAAAAAGAATAATAAAAACTGGAGAAGATGAAGAAGGAAACAAAGATTGATTCTCTAGAAATATTTCTCTCTTGATCAATCTTTTTTTGTCAGGATTGCGTTTCCTTTCTTATGGAAAAGATTATTATTATAATTATCGTTTACACGAATCTCAGTTTACCTTTATATCTCGAGAGAGGAATTATAATAAAGCGATTTTATTTACTCAAATCATTCCCAATACATTTGCATACTTTGTCAGCTATCCAACGACAATCATCTTTTAACAGATTTCAAGTGGCAGCAAAAGCTTGGACAGTTGTCTTCTCAACTGTCATTTATGAATCTGGTGATGGATTCTCAAATTCCCAAATTTAATCACTATACTTGATGTTTAAACTTATTCTTACTCATTGTTTCCCTTGAAATCTCAATGCTTGGTCCATTCATTTCGGAACGACCAAAGATGTCTTTAATAATTTCATTTAGTTTTGAGTCGAAAATGATTTTTATACTGAAATTACTCAATTGATTTTAAGTAGGTCAAGTAATTTTACTCAGGAAAATAATGAGTGCTAAGCAGAAATTGAAATTACTTTTATAAATTTTCTTATTTAATTCTAGTTATGTTCAAAAATCGAAAATAAATATTTGATATCAAATGAAACTTAAAAGCATTGATTGTTTGTAACGTTGATCGCTTGTAACCTGACTATGTTGTCTTCTTGTTGAAACATGGTTCAAAATTATTAGAAATCATAATTTATTTGGCTGGCATAAGTTGCCTTATTTCCTCGAAAATTCACCAAAAACTTCGTTTTTTCTTAACCCCAGCATGACTCTCAGTCAGCAACCTCAGAATAATCCATTTATTTCAATAAAACTAAAATCACTCTAAATGTATAAGTTGTTGAATCAACTGCTCTTCATCTCTTAGCCGAATACACACAACTATTTTCAGAATTTAAAGCTAAGTTTGAAAATTTATTTAGAAATACTCCAACATTTCTGGAAGAGAAGGTAGATATTTTGCATGTTTTACATGTTATTTACATTGGATCGAAAGGATGGCTTAGTGGGTACACAATACCCGGTATAGTACCTGCCTTAATTGAAAATAATATTATTTCACCCCATGTTCATATATTAACCCCTCGACTTTTTTGAGGATTTCTACCTTTGTTCTCAGATAGTTCTGAGAATAGACTTTAACATAATTAGAATTCTCTGTATTTCCTTAATACTGAAATCTGTTCGAGAATCGTAATGTTGATCGTTTTAAAAATTGTGTTTTACTCTATTGTTGATCATTAGAACCTTCATTACTACCTGAATCCGAATACATAAAATTAGAATTAACAGCAATTCTAGTAAATATCCTCTTGAATTGATTGCTGTAATTCATGATACAAAAGTTTTTATGTTGATTATAAACTTTTTAAAGGAATAGTCAAAATCATTTTTCCAGTCTGAAAATGAAATCACCCGATCAGAATAAAATCTGAGAAAATTCAATCTGAAGAAAGTTAAGGTTGAAATTTCTATCAATTGAAGATCTGATTGAAATTTTCAGATTTTGAATTTCAGTTGAAACAGTGTACATTTAAAAGCCCTACTAAATATATATTTATTTTTCAGATTGAGTATTTTTTAATTTTAACAAAACTTGGCCAAAAAATTACATTTAAATAATAGAGATACTAGAATCTAGGCGGCTTCAGTCATCTTGGTTTGATAAAAATTATTTAAAGCGAATCCGATAAAAAGCCTATTTCATTTTAATCAAAAAACTTTGAATAAAATTTCCTTATCAAAAATTCTTATTGTCTTTAAATGAAACAAGTTTTCAATTGGAAATTTTGAATCTTTTATCATTAAATCATTTCTTTCTGAGTCAAATTTCAAAATGTCATCGGAAAAATTTTGATTAATTCTAACTCTTATTCTCTTCTTAAAAAGTACTTTCTTGCGTGAATATATATGAAATATTCAGCGTTTTATCGATCACCAAATACTGTATTTCTAATATTTATGAAAATTGAAAATATTTCTTTCTGAGACTTTTAAATCAGCTCAATTCATAGAGATTTGTAGTAATTTTATTAAAATTTCATATCGTTGATATACAATAGGGTAGGGGGAAATTTTTAACCACATATTAGCACCAAATTATCTGACAGAAATATCAATTCTAAGCATTATTTTGTGTTGAAACATGTGTCAAACATGCTTCACCATTATGTCATTCAGTTTTAAAAATCCAGAATTTTTCAAATTTCCGTTCAATTTTCAATGAATTTTTACCATGCAATCAGTGATTGCCAATCACTAAAATCTGGAATATCTTGGCCATTTAATGGATTTCTTGAGTTTTATCTTCAAAAATAGTAATCTTATCACAAAGAGTTGTTCAGAGAAAAAAAATGTCACCTTAATATACAATAATTTTTGAGAGGTTCTATGAGCTACATATTGGTAGCATATTCCCTAAGGTCTTTATTGAGTCATGAATTAATTTCGATATTATAATTACAATACCTTTCAGAAAACCTTTTTTATTTTAAAATAGAGAATTTGGTTTATTCTTTCTCATTACAGCACAATAGACAAATTACCTATTATTATTAATAAGATCCATCCATCAAACGGGATCAATATATCTATATTATTTTATGTCCCTATCAGAGACTATACACCCTCACCAACCTTTTCTCATAGCCTTTATTCTTTTCCTCTTTTTTTGATAGGAATGATAAATTGTTTATGTGTAAAGACAACACTCCCAAACAGAACCTTTCTTTCATTATTTGTATTCCTGTGAAACAATAGCTCCTTACTCTAAAGATCATCATTCTCTTTTAGAAGTTATGAGTTTAATTGTAAGAAAAGTGCTTGCATTTCTAAATTAGATTATCTTTGTAGTATACAGATATCCTTCAAGAACAACACTATTACGCTTAGAGGCATTCATAATTATAATAACAAAATTAAAATATTTCCTTCAATGATAAAAATAATTATTATTTTTCTACATATTAAAAATTTATGATTTTTCTTGGAATTTTTGAGGTCACTCAATATTCTAACAAAATATTTTTTCATTATCTATCCATAGAATCCTCGTTCATGGCCTATCCTCAAAAGAGACTTATGAATTTTCGGTAATATCATTGAACGAGCTTAGTGATCTCCCAAATATTGACTTGAGCTATTCCACATCTACGATCAATGTTGAAATTCCAAAACCAGGTGAGTTAAAGAGGTCGAAATTTTTTGTTGAAAGTTTCAAGAGTTAACTCAAATTTTCATTTTAGTACCGATTGAAGTATTCAACTTGCGAGCAACAAAGATGAAACAAGAAAATATTGAAAATAAGACGATGAATCCTCAAGGTGGTTTAATATTTGTAACTTGGGATCCCCCAATTGACACGTCTGAGCAATCAGAAATACAAGTAGATGAATACGAAGTGAATGTACTCATTGAAAACGGTACAGACATCACTGGACGTGTAATGATGGGATTATTTGTTTACTTTATGGAGAAACGACAATTTTACTTCCCAGCTGTTCCCAATAAAACTATAATTGTCAAGGTTCGTCCAAAAATAAAAAATGGTCCTTGGGCTACATTCAAGTCAACACCAGAGATAATCCTCAGACCAGATGATGAACTCTTAACATCAAATGATATTCCCATTTGGATAAGTAAAACAAGTATCAAGCCTAACAATTCATCCCTTCATACAGTCTTTCAAAAGAACCACAAACTCCTTGTTATATTATTCTCGATTGGTTTTGTTGTATTCTGTCTGTTTATATTTTGTGCTGTTTTCAGTTTGTATCGTAGATTTCGTAAGCCCGAAAAGTGCCTAGTTAATGAGAATATGAACGAAATGTCAAAGAATATCAATGGACAACTTCCACATCAGAATATTCATAATACCTTGATGCATCTGAATGATGGCGGAGGTGGAACCATGATGATACATCCTGAAAATAAACGTAACTTCTATGCAGCTTCTTCATCCATGACAAATTCCTCAACTAATCATTCGAAAAGTGATAAAAACTCCCTTCAAGAACTCATCATGCAAAATAAGAATAGCCTAGCCCTGGATGAAAAGAAATATCTCATGGATTCCAATAAGAATTTGTTAAACAGTCCAGTTCAGTACATGAGTACACCAGGTGGAAATTCTTCAATCAGTAAAAAGAATTCTAAAGCCAATAACAATCCTAGGAACAACTCTGATAGTGGCAACAGTTCAAGGGATATAGATTGTCAAATTGAAAACTTGGGTGAGTACTATTTATGAGTAAAATTAACATGAGAATAAAAAGCTGGCAAAAATTTCGAAAAAATTGGTCTTTGAGCTCGAAAATTTTATTGATTTCGAAGATTTGAAGTGATTTAATGCTAATATTTGATATTAGACAAATAATTTGAATTTGCTTAAAGAACTTTACAGGAATTCGTTATTACTGGAAAATTGAATTATTTAAATTTTTTGATTATCACGAAGGAAAATAATTCAGAAGTTTAACTTTTTCTTGGCGATGTGCGAGTTTCTCTCAACCTCTACGGCCTTAGTATCGAATTCCTTCAAAGCTTCGAAATTGATTTAAAAAGCGGATTTTCGAAATTCCAAAAATGACTAAATTTTTTGCCAAATTAAATTTCTTTTTTTTATTTTGCTTCTTTTTATAACTTATTTGTTAAATTCATATTGAATTCAAAATAAATCGTAAGTTTTCATCTCCATGTCAACTAGCTTTATTTCCGATAAGAAATGAGATTCAAAAATTAAAGATAAGAAAAAAAGTGTATATTTGACTGAAAAGCGTTCCGTATTTTTTAAGAACCTTACTTAAATATTCTTGAAATGTTGGGCAATATTATCGTTCATCTTAATTAAGAAAGTAATTTTTATCTTCAAGTGAAAAAATTAAATCTAATATTTATCAATTCTATTGGGTTAGTAATATCTACCAAAAATACATGTTTCTCTTAATTTTCATCATATTTTCTCAAATGTTGTGATGAAACCAACTTTGTAAAACTACGCTTTCCCATGAAAAAAAATTCACATATAGTTACGATATCATAGTATTTAGTGTATAAAAAAATTCCACAATCCGTAATCATATTTTCTCCCATGTTTTCAATTTAAACATCACTGAAAAATATTCAATTGCTCAAATGTTTTAATTCAGATCTGAGTTAAAGGTTTCTAGATTTAAAAGTACTGGAATAAATAATTATTATTTCGGTAGAAGAAATCGTCTTGAACAATGCGAAAATTAGTCTAATCAAGAGAAATGCTGTTCTCAGACTGAATGGTCAAATTGATACAAAGTTTCGTTATTAATAATAACTTATTATTGTCTCTTGATTTTTGATGTCTAGTCGCTCAATCTTAAGATCATAGCATCGTGAAGCATTTGTCGATATCACCCATTGAGAAGAAAAACTATATAAAATTTTTTTTTTGCTTTTATCATAAAAAATGATACATTTAAAATGAGAATTCCTAAAGTATCAGATTTTATAAAGTTCTGAAATTCCACTTTTAGAATAGAAACAGCAAAATATCCGAAATTTTTTGATAAATAGAAAAAGTAAATGTAGATTTAATTAAAATATGATCAACCTTTTACTAAAGTCTGTTCTAGACAGTTCGGTGCTGAGATAGTCTAGTGACTTTTTCAGTGGGATGAGATGCTTGTACTCTGAAAATCGGAAAAAACATCTGCCTAATCAATAATATATGGTGATTTTTAGGTTTTTTTTGGTTTTTTCAGCAGGTCATCTGATTCGTTTTTAGATCTGGTTTTAGATTAAATTAAAGAGACTTTAGTGTCTCATCCCACCGAAGAAGGTAATTGACTATCTCAGTACCGAAACGTCTGGAACAGACTTTGGTAAAAGGTTGATTATATTCCCATCGAATCTACCATTCCTAATCTTAATTGAAGATTTCAGATTTGATTATGGATCAAAACAATTTTCCTATCCAAAGTTGTTTTTCTAACTTAATAATCAATGCTTTTTTTCAAAATTTCTGGCCTGGTCTTGTCTTATTTGTATGCAAAAGGAAAAGCTATCTTGTTAAGTTTTAGAGATCAAAAAAGAATATAATCTCATAGTTAGAATCATAACAACACATCTACTTTTGATGCAATAGATCATATTGATTAGATCAAATTCTTTATTTGAAATTTCACGCTACTTTAACGGAAAATGTGATATCAAAGAAAACTGTCAACGCTCAATAGATTCCTAATTTGATGATAGACACTGAAGAAGTTAATTTGATTTCTTTCATTTTTCTTTCTCTAATATTTTGCTGAAGCTTGAAAAATCTTTTAAACAATCAATCACTTTCATTTCTACTCAAATTATTAAAATCTTAAAAATTGAATCTTCTCAGTTTATCTGTTATTGTGATTTCTTAGACATTAATGAGGATGACATTTGATAGGAATTTTACAAAATGTACCCGGGCATTTTAACTTTTGAATCAAGCTCGAAATTAGAAAAAACATTTTTGAAAATAATAACTCGATAAATATTTTTTTCAGATTTGACTGACTGAGCAAGACTGATTTTTCCTCAAAGAATTCAATTTCTGTTTATTTATTTTGTTATTTATTCTTATAGACATTTTTCGACGAATTTTTCACACCTGAATCAAAGTCTTCGCCAATTACGTTACTTGTTACAGAAATCACACATACTACTGAAATGACTATCTGTTTCATACACTTCGACACAGATTAAGAACATCTAATTAAAATATTTTTCTTTCCTCTCATTCGAATAAGAATGAAGTTCTTACTGCGCTTTATTAAATTTCGATACATAATCCAATAAATAAATATTTCGAAGCATGGGTTATTAGATTCCTTTTTATTACTCTTATCGAACAATCTTCAATATCAATAAAATATATTTATAACTACTCATAAATAATTAAAATTGAATAGGGAATATGATCAAATATCATGAATTATTTTCCCAAAACACACCACATCATAATACCTTTAAAAAATATAAAGTTCGGTACCATTCAATTTTAATCATAATATTATCCATAGAAACTCGTATACGTTTTTTTGAATCAAAAATCAATATAAATAATTAACGGAATCATTTATTTTGATAAGATTATAAAAGTCATAATTGGCGCCAATTCTTATAAACCAAATCATCAGATGTTATTCACCTCTCTGTTGAATGCTAATTAAGTCAGAATTATTTTTACTCTATTGAATACAAAAATGTAAAATACATACTGAATAAATTTGACAGGTGATTTCACGAGTTATAAGACATCTTGTCAGTAAGACTATTCTCTATATTTTACAAGATTCTTTAAAACACTAATTTATTCTTGTGTTTTTACACGTTACCTTTTTTGCTATTTTATCCTGAAGCAGATGATGATCTTGTGGTGTAATGAATAAACAATTCTTCACCAAAACTTTAGTATTATTATTATTATTTATCAATATTAACTTTGGTTGTTTTCTTAATAACTTGACTTTTTTATAACCCTTTCTCTCTCATATTAATGATGATGAACCAAGCTGCGACCTTAAGTGGGCTGTATAAGAACCTTTATAATGTTATTACAAAATAATCTCATTACAATACTTGTGAGTCATCTTGATTACAAAATTATTTATGTTTATTCTAGGAAATTTTCAGAAAGTTGAATAAAATATTAATCATTTGATACATTAGAGAATAAGATTTGTCTGAATTTCAAGAATAGAAACCTGCTGGGTTATTTTTCTATTTATATCCAAGCAAATTTGAGAAAATATCGATTCAGTATTCGAAATCTCAACATGAGGCTAGTTGACATGAAGATGAGAAATTATGATTTTTGACAAAAACCTCAATATCAAGCTCTAAATAATAAGGAAATTTTTTTATTTTTTTTGGATTCCATGATGAAATGAGCATATGAGCTGTTGAAATAAGAAAATTGAATCTGGCTAAAATTATGTGGTTTTTCGAATCTCAAAAATTCCTCGATTTCGTAGATTTACAACATTTCGATAATGATATTTCGACAAAAGATTATACGAAGGATTATACGATAAATGCAAAATTATGCTCCCATCGGGTCTCCCTGCAACCCTCATGGAATCGCTTCTACTTCCTGGAGAAATTGTCTCCTTTACTTCAGACCTTGGTTTCAGTATTAACTCTAATTTAAAAATTGATCCTTTCTCTAGTCTGCCTAGGATTAAGTCACAAATTTTCACAATAAAAAAATTCTGTTTCTCGTCTAATGTAAGATTGAAAGCTTACAAATCACTCATACTTCCTCTTTTTGATTATATTTTTCCAATATTACCTAAAATTAATAATTCTCAATGTTTGGAAATTGAAAGGATCCAATATAGATTCCTACATTCTATTTTCCCTCACCTTGACTCTTATAATGCACTCATTTCTGTCTCAGGGCTTCAACCACTCTGGGTGCGCAGATGTGCATTTGTAGTAAAAAAATTTACTGAATCTTATGCCTCATGTCAAAATAGCTACCACTTCCGTAAGGAAAAATTTGAAGATAATTTTCTGTTGTCTACTTTTAAATCTATTTATTCAAAATTTGAATTGGCCGAGTGTGAAAATCTTAAAAATTTAAGACAAATTATGTCCCACATAAGATCAAAATTAGACTATTCCATGTCTTTTCTTTATTCTCATCTTCAAAAGCCAGATGATTAACGAATTTCTTACAAATTTATTAGCATTTTATTTCTTATTAAAAAAAAAAATTGCTTTGCCTACAAAAACAGATAGATTGTATTGACCATTATGAACTCTTATGAACAGATTTACATTTTATTTTATATATTTATATTTTCTTTTCAAAAATAAACTTGTCTAACAAAAAAAAGGTTTCATATTTAGCCATAGGGGTCGATTGTTGAAAAATTTAGTTTATTCGACCTGCCATAATAAAAACGAATTTTTGGTAACATTTTTAGATGAATTCGTCTAATGTTGATATCAAATACCAGCATCTATTCACGGGAAATTTTCGAAATCGATAAAAATTTCGAGTTCAGAGTTTGAAAAAAGTGGAAATTGGGGTATTTTCGAAACTCCTAAATGTCCTAATTTTTGTCGAATTGATGATTCTTCTTTTATTAGCTCTTGATTACTCGGAAGAAAATATCAGTTTTTGTAAATATAGTGAATTCTGTGAACTCCGTATCAATAAGATTTATTGCTTAACAGACAATTACTCAATAGAATAATAATTCAAACCTATCATAGACTCTATAAAAAATGAATTTAGACTTGAATAATCATCAAGCGGTTATAATTCAACTTTATTGTGATGTCCAAAATAAATTTCAAAAGTATTTTTTTCAACAAAAAAATTTAATTTTATGCGTGCTTTTAAAGTTTTGGATGTAAAAAAATCAGAAAAAGTGTGAATCTTGGTAATGCTCGGCTACAAAATAGAATTGTGAGAAAGTTTACAAATTTTCTTCTCAATCAACCAAATGGAAGTGTTCTGATCATCAGGTGTACTTTGTTTATTCTTTTGGGAATAATTTGTATTGATTTTTGACAAACGGATTAATTACAAAAAATATAGGATTTATGAAATTCCTCACAGTTCGTGTAAAAATAATACATTCAATTTAACCAACGAATCTATCAGTCAGAGTGCAAAATTTGACGTTACTTTTTACCTTGTTCTCTGGATAATCCAAGAGAAAAATAGAATAAAAGAAATCAAACTAAGAAGGAAGCAAATTATGAAATTGCCGATGATAAATTGCTTTAATAGAATTCTTTTGTTTTTTCCCTTCTCAGACGATGAAATGCCAATCTACAATGAATCCATGATGTATGAGGAGGCTCAGATTAGCTATGGCAATGAAATCGATCCAAATTGTGTTTATAACTCTGTCGTCATTGGCTCTGGTGAGTTTTTAATATTTTCAATCGAAATTCTGTTAATTTGTATGAATTTGCAAAATTCTCAACAAGAATTTGAATCACATAGATAAATAAAAAATTTTGGTATTCATTTTTTGGTAATTTGAGCTCTCATTCCATAGTGAAAGATTGATAAAAATACTCTTTGTTTTCAAAAACTATTTTCCTACTGACACCCCCCCCCCCACAATTCAAACCTGAAACAAAATTAATAGATGGACTAATGGAAGGCCTCAAAATACAATTGCATTGTAACACTAGATAAATGTTACCGGGGTAGAGTCTGAAGAGTTTATCACTATAATATACGCACGTTTTCTCCAAACCTTGGTTGATAAAAATACTTTTGGTTTTCAAAAATATTTTCTGAATAACTTCATTTTCATTTCCAAATTCTCGCTTTTATTCTTAGCTATTATATCAAAAAAACTTTAACTAATTCTAAGAACACTGTCTGCTTATGTATTTAGTCGAATATCGTAAAATATCCTTAATCTTGTGATTATATTATTCCTACAAAGGTTATATAATCATATAAGAAGATATTGAAGATGTAAAATAAGGAATTTTAGACAATTTATCAAACTATTTTTCATTAGACAAACGAGAGAAAATTAGATTATCCCAAACAATAAGACATGAAAAATGTCATCTGACAATTTTTAATACTTTGTTTTAATATAGACTAACAAATTAGGAACTGAATATGTTCTAGACCCGTTTAGGTTATTAAATTGTAATGATTAGAGCCTCAAAATATAATACTTAAAAATAATTAAGATTGAATTTAAAAAATTGAAAAGTATTATTTTTCGATTTTATTATTTTAATTATCGCTAATTTACAACAAATATCTTACATGAACTACTTATAAGTAAACAGAAATAAAATTGAAAAACAAATTAATATTGAGATTAATCTAAAATATCGAGATAATATCCAAATTACTATCTCCAAGGCTATTTTTGAGCTTAGCAAATTGCTAGACAATGAAAATCATCTCTCTACCTCAAAAATGAGGACTGAGTTCATTGATATGGATGAAATAAAGTATTATTTGAATGCCTTATATTCAAAATAATAGATTTTAAGACCTTATAACTTTGAACCCTGATGACATAGCAGAAAAATTATTAGTTTAAAGTGGTTTTCATAACAGAGGGAATAGCTGGTTAAAATAAGCATTTTAATAATTTTTGAGGCTCTAGTAATAATTTTAGTAATATTACAATTTATAATTATAATTTATTACAATCTCACTTGTAATTTTAATGTCTTTAAAATCTTTTAATGTATCATTTCAACTTTTAGAAAAAGTTTTCTATTGCCTGATGATGATTGGCCTTAGTAAGAATGTAATGTGAAGGCTCGTGGGCAGGCACGTGTACTTCCTTCTAACTATTCTGCTTGAGAAGCCTTTACAATAATAATAATAATCTTATCTACTACATTTCATGAATTATTCAATTTTTCATCTTTTATTTTTAATCATCACCATATAATTGTGCAATATGAGAATAAGAATTTACTGTCCATGAATACTTTATCATTAAAAAATAGTTTTTTGTTTATCTCTCAAGAGAGATTTCCATCTGAGGGAGGAAAAACAATAAAAACGCAAGTAATCCTAAATTGACAGGGATTAGTTAATCTGGTTATTTCTGAATGATTCATGTAATACAATTTGAGAAGATACCAGTGTACTCTTTTATGTATAACATCATTGAAAGACAGGATGACCCATTATTCCCCTCAGTCTATTGCATACAAATCGATTTTTACTAATCAATCATAAGATTTTTTTTTAAATTTTACTCAAAATTATTTTATGATAATCATTTTCAATTATTTTAAATAGGTGAATTTGGGGAAGTGTGCCGGGCATATATGAAAACGTTATCTATGGATAAACCAAAAGTTGTTGCCATAAAAACCCTGAAGCCATCAGCAAATCGAAAGGAGCGTGAAGATTTCTTAGCTGAAGCTTTGATTATTTCCCAATTGAGGCATCCACATATTGTTAGTCTAGAAGGTGTTGTTACCATGACAGATCCTATTATGATTATTTTTGAATATATGGAGAATCATTCCCTTGACAAATATTTACGAGTGAGTTTTCATTTTATTCAAACATTAAAAACTGAGATTGTTTTGTTACGTTTGTCCTGAGTTGAGTTAAAAAGATCTTTTTGAGAAAATCTGAAGATTTCACAAGTAAGGCATACTCATCTGTGGAAAAAATAGAATTTATCTTTGGCATCGAAAATTGTTGTTCTAATTTTAAAGCTAGTTGACATGAGATGAGAATTTTTGTAAAAACCTCAATATTTTTTCTCTTGATAGTCAGGAATACAAACTTTTTTGAATATCATTATGAAATATGCCAATAAGTTGTAAAAAGAAAAAAAGTTCCGAAATAAATTAAATCAAATCATATTCGAAAATGCGTAGAATTTCCTCTTTTTTAATGTTTCATCTAAAATTTTTTATTGAATTCAGAGAATTGAATCTATATTTTGGACCAACATTAGAAAAAGAATTCATTTCATCTTCATGGCAGCTAGCTTTATTTAGATGCAAGTAACCGTATTTTAATCTGAAAATAATTAAATACAAGGAGTACTTTTAGCGTCTGTTCTTGATCCTTTATTACAGCGTATACCAAATTTGCATAATTCTCTTTGTTTTTTATCACTTTAATTTTAGCAACACATCACTTGAAAAGATCAAATGAATTTATATTTTTAATTAATCCATGCCTTTCTATTGATAACGACGATGTAGATTATGGAAAATAAGTGAATTTGGTATAGCACTTTCTAGAGATATTCGGTCAAGATGAATAAAATACCAGACCACATTAGTAACCTTTGAATAGTTTTCTATCTAAATTCAATTGAGTCAGTTTACGTCTTAAAAGCAATCAAATCAAGAAAAATAGATCTTGGCTAAAGATTTCTTAATAATCCTTTTTTAACAATGGCAAAATATGTTTGGAATGAAAATTTTTTGTTAGAGAATCATTAAATTTTGAATTAAGAATTTATTCAAGAAGAAAAATTGAAAAATTTAGCGTTCAAAATCATTTGATCAAGCTTTTAAGTTTGAATCTTATTTTTGAACATAAATTAATCTAGTTTCCTAACTTTGATGGATTTATCTTAAAAATAGTCTCGAAGTGGAAAAAAAATCCAAAATCTAGTCCTCAAGAATTTTCTCCCCATCAATTTTTCGAAAGCCTCCCCATTAGCCAACTATCAGCCTTATTTAAAATCGCCATGAGCTCGAACATTTTTACCGATTAAGAAGGTATAAAGCGACTAAACGCTGATATCATCATTAGACAAAGAATTCGAATTCGGCCTTGAGTTTGAATATAACTCACTAAATTTAAACTTTAAATTGTTGGATCATTTTCCTTCGTGATAATCGCTAAATTCAAATGGTTCGATTTCCGACGACAAGGACGAATTCCTCTAATTTTTTTTACGCCTATTCGAATTCTTTAACTAATGATGATTCGAAATGTCTGAAACGAATTGCTTTAAATTTTTTTCATTTCAACAACTCATGGTCTCATTTCATAATGAGATCTAAAATTTATTTGTGTTCCTGACTATCTGAAAAAAAATATTTTTGTAAAAAATGCTCATCTTCATCTCAACTAGTTTTAACCCTTTCGATACCAGAGGTCATATATGACCTCTATGTTCAAACTGACTTTTTCCAATGATTTTGAAACATTTTTTTATGATTATTTCTTGATAGTATGTCACAAATTATCTTAGTATGCTATCATGCTATATTTTTGCTAGCCAGGCATAAGAATGCCATAGATATTTGAACTTTTACCGAAGGAAGTAGAATTCCTTAATTTATAATTCTTTTTGATCGAAATTATTAAACTTATCAATGTACAGAGATAATAAGAATAATTTCCGTAGAAACTAGATAGTTAATCCAAAACAAGGTATATTTTTTATGCATGAAATCAATGAGCAGTTCCATCAATAGTCTCGCGAAAATGGGGCAATTTTCAACCCCATTTTTACCTTAGATATTCAATATCTAGGTTATTTTGTAATAAGATCGAATGAAATTTAAAAGATATTCCATGAGTAAAAAGGGGTGGGTAGTGTTACTAATTGAAAGCACAAAGTACATTAAACTTCCTAGAAAATGTATTATCCGAAAAATAATCGATCGGAATATTTCTACCTGATTACTCATGAGTACGACCATTAATTTTCAAAAATATTTTTAGAACCTCGTGTGTTCTGAAGCGCCAAATAAGGCTTGAACTTCACAATAAAATTATAAAAATTTGTATTTTGGCTAATATCGCTATGCTCTTGCCTCTAAACCTTTTTCCATTAATCTAGCTCCATTAATAAGCGAAATATATTTTTTTCGTTCTACATCAATAAAAATAACTCCATCCGATGCAGAATGAAAAGTTGTTTCACTTGCCTAAATTTTATGCATCAATATCATAATCGGTGAAAACTAGACGAGTTCAAAGTTGATATGATCGGGATATTTGTTTTCGAATGAAAATCGATAAAATTCCATTTTTAATCTGACTTTAGTTATGGACCCCCGTTTTTTCTTACCGATGACGTCATATCATGTAAGCTTTGCCATGTTGGGAGACCCCCGTTCTTATTCTAATAATGAAGGATGTTGAATAATTATAATGTTGGCAGATCCCTATCCTTACAATAAGAACGGGGGTCTCCCAACATGGCAAAGCTTACATGATATGACGTCATCGGTAAGAAAAAACGGGGGTCCATAACTAAAGTCAGATTAAAAATGGAATTTTATCGATTTTCATTCGAAAACAAATATCCCGATCATATCAACTTTGAACTCGTCTAGTTTTCACCGATTATGATATTGATGCATAAAATTTAGGCAAGTGAAACAACTTTTCATTCTGCATCGGATGGAGTTATTTTTATTGATGTAGAACGAAAAAAATATATTTCGCTTATTAATGGAGCTAGATTAATGGAAAAAGGTTTAGAGGCAAGAGCATAGCGATATTAGCCAAAATACAAATTTTTATAATTTTATTGTGAAGTTCAAGCCTTATTTGGCGCTTCAGAACACACGAGGTTCTAAAAATATTTTTGAAAATTAATGGTCGTACTCATGAGTAATCAGGTAGAAATATTCCGATCGATTATTTTTCGGATAATACATTTTCTAGGAAGTTTAGTGTAATGTGAAAATATGAGGTATGAATATAATGGTTACATCTGTCAAAAATATTTGGTGATCTTATTTTGTCCTATGTCATCATCTGATTTGTTTCTTTTTCTTGGGGTTGATACCAGTGTTGGTTGCGAATTGGTCAGTGATGGTCTTGGTAGAACCAGTGGTTTCACGAATTTCTTTGAAATTATTTACAAACAACCAGGGAAAAACGTGGCAGCTCTCAAAACCGCTGAAGCATTATACATAGAGAAACAAAAGCCAAATCTATGTATCCAAAAGAAATTCGTGAAACCACTGGTTCTATCAAGACCAACACTGACCAATTCGCAACCAACACTGGTATCAACCCCAAGAAAAAGAAACAGATCAGATGATGACATAAGACAAAATAAGATCACCAAATATTTTTCACAGATGTAACCATTATATTCATACCTCATATTTTCACATTACTTTGTGCTTTCAATTAGTAACACTACCCACCCCTTTGTACATAATTTCTATTGTTATTACTATTAGTCATATTACAGAGTCAAGTGTGATAGGGATAAATATCACTCTTACACCCCAAAGAGTCTATGTTATTATTATACACACGCACCAGAGAACAACCAATGAGAGCTAAAACCAAGATTTTGTACACAATTTTCTTTATATAATTCTGGCATGTAAAAGCTGATGAGTATGCCACGAAATAAAAGCGCTATATTCTTATAACTGGCATCAACCCCTTTTTACTCATGGAATTATCTGTAGCTCAACTAAAAACAGAGATCAAAGAGTTTCTCTCTCGAAATTAAAAGATATCCTTTTTGACATTCATTGAGTCTTTGAAACAATTAACTTTCAAATAAATCCCTTCATTGGCAAAGTTTCACTCTAAATTACTCACCAGTAGATTGGAATTTCAATATAATTCAGACCCTGATGAAATTATGTGTAAGAAAAAATTTTCATGAAATTTTGTCTTAGTGAATGTTTTTTATCATCACATTTTAGGTTATTCTGTGAGAGAATTAAGCCTGAAAATTTATTCGTTCAGCTATGGTATCGAAATGGTAATATTGAATATGTTTTCAAGAAATTTGTGCTAAATTATTCTTATTAAGTTATAATTATTTCCACTGAAAGACGTCAAAAGTTGACTTTGTAGAAACAAGCTTGAATTATAAAGGTAGGGCAGATTGTTTGATCATTAATTTCTTCCATTCCCTCTTGTATAATAACTTGACCTTATTTCTTTTTTTTATAATAAACAAAATCCCTTTTCCAGGCAAACCGAGGGAATATCTTTGTTGTCAAATTGGTGAAAATTCTCAGTGGAATAGCTTCTGCCATGAGTTACATTGTTGACTCTGGGTACATACATAGAGTGAGTTTTCTTCCTATCAACTCTCTATTTTAACATAACAATATTCGTCATTCAAAAAAAAGACTTTTGATGAAGAAGGGGCACGCCATCTCAGAGAAAAAAGACACTCAAAGGTCAGAGATCATTTTCGTTTATCATATGAGTAATGAATTATCTTTTGACAAGGAAAATCCTCTGTCATTCTTCTGTGATTGAAACTTTGAATGATGTCTCTAAAAAAAACGATACATTTTTTACTTAAAATTGCCTATGGGTATTCATGTTACAGTGATTCTGGAAACTCGGTTTTCAGTCTGAAAAGATCCAGCGATATACATTTGATTTGTCAAAGAAAATCCATTTCCATCAGTTTTATAATTATAATTATTTCAACTAACGTGTTCTATAGATAATTTTCATAAATCTACTGATATTGATCAGGACTAGAAAACCGGTCTTCATCTTAAGTTTTTTTTGCCGAATACAAAAGTATTTCTTCAATTCTTTGAGTCTATTTATTACAGTAGGTTATTCAGCTTATTTTATTTTGCTCAAATATAGAGCAGTCTTTTAGTCCAGGCTTTATGAGATGTGAGATCAGGACTAATTGTGGACGAAGTTTTTCAAATAGATAAATGTTATCCCGAACCATTGAAATACATTCATGATGCATATTTATGAGTTTAAGTCTTAAATTCAATTTTAAGTTTTCAAATGAATGTAATTATAATTATTTTTCAGAATCCCTGAGAGTCTAGAGAGTCTCTGATTGTTGCCCACTGGGATTCTGCAGAATTAACTGCTCCTAGTGAATGGCTAATCAAGTTTACAAGGGAATCTACTGACTTTCGGGAGTCTGCAGACTCACATAAGTTTCCAGAATCACTATAAAATATTTGTTTTCATATATAAATTCAATAACTCTTCGAGAGTAAAGTGAGCCTCAACGATTTAGGAGTGAGATATAAGTTCGATAAATTTTTCTTACCAGTCTTACAATGATGACAATTTAGTCATCTTGAAATTAGTCATTTTTGTCCAGATTTATCGGCTGAAAAGATTTTTTATTCCAAATCAATACGAATTCACGTAATGTTTTTGATCAAATTGGATAAAGTATCTATACATTTGAATTTGTATATAAAAAAGATTTATATCTCGGATCATGAAAAAATATCATTCTAACTCTGAATAAAGAGGGGAAAACTTATCAAATATTTATGTCTTTTTATCTTTATGCCTATACATTCAAATATGATATCGTTGGTCAGATGTAGACAGAAATTATCTCATCCTCCCTCTTCTATGCTCAATCTCGCTCTATGTTGTGAATCTAAAATATGAATACAAGGAAGAGAGAGAGGTCTGTAGACGACGATATACCACAGAGAGGAATTTAATTTATTTATTTTTCGATTCTAGATTGTAGAATCTACAAACTCATCAGAATATATGATTCTAATATTTTTATCTATAATCCGTAACACAGAACTAAAATTTTGGTCATAAAATCTTTTTGGGATTTATTCAGGAAGAACTAGTGAAAGGTGACATTTTTTTATTTTTCAAACTTTGGTGAGAATCCTATTAGTGTTAAAATTATTGTTTGAAGTTCTAGAAGTTAGGAGTCGGAAATAAAATAAATTTTCAAGCATCTTTCTATCCTGAAAATTATGCGACTTGAAAATTTGCTTAAGAATAAAAGCGGTTCTCTACTCACTACTGAGTTGATAATTTTAAAGAGAAAATATCATCCCATGACAATGGCCATTCTCCTAAAATCTCCCAAGGGCATCGTGGAACAACAACTTTCACTTTGAGGCTCCTCTTAGATTTTTTATATCGAATGATCACTATTTTGGATTTAACTGATTAGTGAAATTTCGAAGATTAAATACGAGAATGGGTTTAAATATTGCGCCTGGACAAAATTAATCTATTTTTGGTTAGAAATATTCGTATAGCTTCGTATTCGTCCGGAAAACTCGTAAAAGTATTTATCATTATAAGAAGTAAATATTTATTGAAAAATACGTATTTCACCAGGTTTCTTCAGTTTCAATTCCTGGGTTAAGTCATTAAATTTTTTAGTTAATAATAAATTTCATTGAATTATAAACAGAATGAATATTTGTACTCCAACTGATGAAAACTGAAATCTTTTTTCTCTCTCATTTAAGATCTTCTCTATTCTATATTGATAATTTATATTAGTGTGAGATTAATTGGGCCATGGAAGTTGTAATGTGTGTATATGATTTTTCTGTATACACAAATTAGGATCCTCTTCCATCATGACAAGAAACCAAGAAGGAAATCTAACAAGAAACATCCACAGAAAAAAGTCGGATACAGGGAAATATCTAAACTACTTAAGCTTCAGTCCTAAAAGTTACAAATCAGGACTAATCATGGGTTTAGTGAAAAGAACAAAAAGAATAGTAAGTGAAGGAGAAGTTCTAAATGAGATAAATGAAATCCAAAAGAGATTGAAAGACAACGGATATCCAGAAAATTTCATCCGAAAATATGTGCAAAAGGCTTTAGAAGACGAAGAAATCAACAGAGAGGAACCAGAAGAACAAAACGAAGGAACTATCCGAATAGTCACACGATTTAACTTCAAAGGAGATGGGTTCAGTCAAGACCTAGCAAGAAAATTGAGTAACTTAATCAATGAACATTATGATGACATACAATTGAAGGTTGTATTTAAAACTACAAGGTTATTCAAATTTCACCTAGAAAAAACTGAACAATCCAACCTTATTTACAGTTTTGAAGCATCATGTGGAGCCAAATATGTTGGAAGAACTCAAAGAAAATTGAAATATAGAATCAATGAGCACCTAAACACGAACAGCTCATCAATAAAGAAACATCTAAATATATGTGATTAATATTCTGTATAAATACATATGTCGGTGTAGGGTCTGATGAGAACCGACGAAAATAAAGAGCTCATATTCACTCAGAATCTATTTTCGTCTTCTACCTACAAAATGCAAGACATTAGTCAGCAAAATGATAATATATTCGCGGAAATCAGGAATCTAAAGCAAGAAAAAAATTTAATGACTTAACCCAGGAATTGAAACTGAAGAAACCTGGTAAAATACGTATTTTTCAATAATCTATTTTTGAATCTCAAAATAATTTCAAATTTCCTTTACCGTTTGAGCAATTAAATATTAAAATATTGAAAACAATCAAAGTTCTGAGCTTAAGAATTGATCGAAAGGTTTGTGAAGTTATGCCTTTGGAATCATTTTTCTAAAAAGTATTCTAGATATCAATAAATTCTAGTTAAAGTTTTACATTTAAGATAAGTTATTAACGAGTCTGATATTTTTATGAAATGAAAATGAATAAAAAGTTGACCCAAGTTTCAGGGTCTCTCTGAGAAATGAGATTGAATTTCTTTTGGTAAATATATCTTTATGCTAATATAAAACATACTCTAGTTAGTATATATCTAGAATATAAACATAATATTCATGAATTATTCTATTAGAAAATTGTAGAGAAAAGATTCTGTGTAGGAAAAAAAATTCGAATGCACGCTTTCAAGGGAAAAAAGTTACATAGGGATTTTTTACTCTGTGAGTTAATTCACGTTTTATTTCTGTTTAAATTGATTGATAATTCAAATTCCTCCCATACGTATTATCACTTTGAGTTTGTATTTCATTTCTACAATAAAGGGGAAATTCCATAGAGTTTTCCTTTCGGGTGGTGTGATCCGTTAGATATGTAAGAAGAAGAGAAAATTTTCCTGATCCTAATGTTCTATTCTCTTTCTGTGTATACATTAAAAAATTAGGAAGATTGAAGTCAATAACTCTACTATCTTCCCTTTTACTAAACAAATTTCTCCTTTTCTCGAAGCGGTATCAATTTCAAGACAAGACGATGATGGAAATGATCACTCAAAATTTTCTATTCAAAGTTATCTCAAGTTAACTTTCATCTAAGAACTTTCTCATGTTATTTCCAGATATCTTTCATAGAAGAAATTAAATCGATCATAATGTCTGTCTTTTAGATACCTGCCTAGATTTTTTTTTGTTAGAAATATTTTATTGATATGTACAACATAGGTAAATATGGTTATAAATAGTTATTCATATAAGATTACAATAGACATAAGAATATAATAAAGATTAAGTCCAGATGAATTTTTCAAAAATGAATCTGAGCATTAATTCGAAGATCAAACTGAATTTTGACATTTATAAATGTAAGAAAGAGTATAAGAGAGATTTTGAATAATCTATTTTTGATCTAATAGATTTAAGATCATGGGCGTTGTTACAATCTGAAAGATTGAATTTAGCGTCTAATTGTCTAAAAGACAATAAGATATGATCATAATAGTTTTTATTTCTGAGATTGTAATAGGAGGTAATAGATGAAGACGAGTTTATAAAATTTTTATAATAAAAGCACATCTTCTGATCCACAGTGTTGTTATTTTCGAATTTTATAAATGAAATTTAGATAAAAAAGCCTAATAAATATTTTTTTAGGATTTAGCTGCCAGAAATATTCTTGTCAATGATCAAATGGTCTGTAAAGTTTCTGATTTCGGTCTATCAAGAAAAATTGATTTTGAGGATTCAGATGATGCGTCCTACACGACAATGGGCGGTAAAATACCAGTCCGCTGGACAGCTCCTGAAGCAATAACTCATAGAAAGTTTAGTGCTTCGAGTGATGTTTGGTCATTCGGAATTCTCAGCTGGGAGGTCATGTCAATGGGCGAGAGGCCTTATTGGAATTGGTCCAATCAAGCTGTTCTAGAAGCAGTGGAGTCTGGTTATCGTCTTCCTAATCCAATTGGTTGTCCTCAGATGATTCATCAACTCATGATGAAGTGTTGGCAAGCCAACCGCCTAGATCGTCCCACATTTTGTGATATTGAAATGCAACTAGAGAAAATTATACAACTAGAATCAGAGAACAACATGAATCCACAAAATCCGTTTAGCTTTATGCAAACACCACTTATGTTCAATGGAACTAATCACCGTCAACCTTTTTCTATGCAACATTACAATACATTAGATAATCATGACATTATGAATAGTGGCTACCAGTTTGATGCATGGGTTATCAAATCAGGTCTCCAGAATCTTTCTTCACGCTTGAAAGCGTGCGGAATAAGTTCTCTTGAGGCTCTTCAAACAACAAATTTTGAAGATGTTCAACGTCTCGGTATTTTCACAAATCGAGAATTAAAGATGTTAATGTTTCACATAAGCCAGAATGGACCTCTTCCACATAATCCCAACTCAAATATGCCAAACTTTTCAAATCTCATTTCAGACGTCAATTAGTTTACACTGTACAGCCCGTACAGTACCCTCTTGTATTATATCAAAATGTAAATAAAATGAAAGGTGCCAATTAATTCAAAATTATCGAAATCCTTCCCTATTTCCCAGAAACTTGAATTTTTTCAACTTTTGTAAATAATTAGAAGCAATCTGAATTATATTTTTTACAAACGATAATACGCCTTTTGAAATTGCTACTTGTCTTAGCCCTGAATATCAGAATATATAATATTTCCAAGGCGAAAAACTATGTGTATATTATTACTATTATTTGAAGCATTTATTTATAACGATTATTTGTGAGAAAAAAGTCTACATTTCAAAGAAGAAGGCCGAAAAGTTATTCTATAAAATACGGTTTTTGGAAATAATAAGTTTCAATTATTATTACATTAATATACATTTAACTATTAAAAATGAAAAAAAATTTGATAAAAAAGATTTTTATTGTTATAAAAAAAAAATTTACAAAACAAATGATTTATTATTCACTATGATTTTGTGTTTCATAAAGATTAGGATCTACTTTTTTACAAAAACTTGATCTTTTTCTCCAGATAGCCAGGATCACAAGGGAATTATAATTAGTAACCAGCTGCTGAGATAAAAAAAATTAGTCTTTTAATTGAATTTCAAAAATGTGTCACATTTTTTCAGCTAAGATTGTTTGTTGATTTCGGAGATTTGAAAATTTTAAATATTGATATTCGCGATCAACATAGCACATTTTCTAAACTTGTAATTAGACGCGTATCGTATTTTTCACTTCGAAAAGTACAAATCTATTCGTGTGAGAAATATTAGATACTTTTTACTCTTCTTGATCGTTTATCACGAGCTTGTGAGCATCATCTATATATGATATACTTATATTTTTCTCATATGTCAATATCTAATCCAAAGTACATATAAGAAGATATTTAACTTTTCAAAAATCTATTTATTCTATGTAAATATCCATTTTTGAATAAATTTATTTATGATTTGTTCAAAAATATCGAAAGAATACATATGTGTACATTAGGGTAATACAAAAAATTTTCTTTCCCCGATCAACTTTATAGGCGATTTTCTAATTTGGACGCTTTTACACAGAAAAGAAGATTTTCATGAATTAAATTCAAATATTTTTTGTTCTGATACCCTTAAATCCCATTTTCCCGAAATTCCTTGAAACAAATTTTTAGAAAAGGATGAAGATATGAAGGGATTTTAGATAACTATCAGAATAATTTCAATCTGAAAAGTTATACAGATTGCCCAAAAACGTGAATTTTAACAATTATCGTAGTAAAATTCGTTCAAAATTTGTTGGCTTGGATTTAAAAATTGTAATTTTGAAATGAGATTTTGTATATCAGAACAAAATTTAAAAGGATTTTTTTCTTAAATTAAAAACAATTTATTTATTTAAAGATACATGTAAATTATAAATAATATGTAAAACTCTGTACATAATTTCTTAAGAAAGTTAAAGATCAAAATAGTGTATTTGGTTTGTTTATATCTCTATCGAATTTGTAGAATTTGTGAAAAATAGTATAATATTTTCGTTTGGTTCTAAACTCATAAGAAAGGTTAGAGAAAACTAGAGTATATTTGAGCTACAAACGTTATATTTTGGCGGGTCTCTTCCGGGGTAGAATCTGAAGACGTTTATCACTCAAACCAAACGGAAATTTTGATGAAGTTCAAGTAGAATTTTTAAATTTGAACGATAATATTTCCGAACTTCATATATCATTACTCGAGTCAAGACTCAAAAGAAAGGGTACAGTCAAGATAATACTCAAGCTAATCGATATGAAGTTGGGACTCTATGATTTTCTGGAATCCTACTCATGTTGCCTGCTTCTACCATTTGAAGAAAATAATTATGAACTCATTTTTCGAACTCCCATTTGACGCCAAAATCCCATTTTTTCGAGCTTTAAACTGAAAATTTTTATTGATTTGAAAGTTTGAGGTTAATCAAAAGAGGTTTTTCAAGATCAGGATTAGACAATGTATGTATAATTAGACAAATCAATTCGACTAAATCTTATCTTATGCATAACCTCATTATCATTTGGGAGCGGAATTTCGATTTTTTGATCATTTTCACTAGTTGAAAATCAATGAAATTTCGATAACTCAAAATCTCTCGAAAATGGGCAAACTGTCGAGAATTTGACGGTGCTATTCAGCTTTAATATCTAATCTTGATCCTGAAAATCAATTTTCGATCAGCCTCCAACTTTCAAATCAACAAAAATTTTCAGCTCAAAGTTCGAAAAAATGGGATTTTGGCGCAATATGGGAATTTGAAAAATGACCATATTTTTCATAAAAATAATTTTTTTTCAGATTTTTTTTCTTCAAATGGTAAAAGTGGGCAGCATGAGTAGGATTCCAGAAAATCTCTAACAAATTCGAAATGAAAATATCGAGAAAATCATAGATTCCCAACTTCATATCAACCAACTTTATATGCACCTAATTATAGGTACTTATAATTTTTTCAGCTCACATTATAGTCTTATTTTTTTCAACTTTTAGTATACTTCTTTTAAATATTATTTTAGTGAATATAAAATTCTTCTTCCATACCTACAAATAAGAAAAGAATATTTTGAAAAATCTCAGTAGCGTCAAATACCCATTTTTCGAACTTGAAATTTTCGCTGATTTTATAGTGAGGGAGCAATCAAAAGTTAATAAAACAAGAAAACTGGTTACCACCATAAAACTTTAGATGAATTTGTCATTTTTCACGAATCTTGTATCATTGATTTTCAAGTAGGGAAAATGATCAAAAAATAAAAATTCAATTTTCAAACGATGATGGGGAGATTTTTAAAATCAGCATATTTGATTTCTTTGTCTAATCGTGATCCTTTTGAAATTTTCAATTCAAGAAAGTTCAAGAAACGGGAATTCGGCAAGATTTGAAATATGCCAAAATTTCCTTAAAAATAGTTTATTTTAAAATTAATTTGTTCTTCATAACGTGAAAGTGAGCCTCATAATCTAGATTCCAAAAATTTGGTTTCTTGATGAAAGAATAAATTCCCATCTTCCCCTCTTAAATGATCAGATACTTCATTATGAATATAATATCGATTATATAGTTGACTGGAAAATATGATAAACCCTTGTCAATAAAAGCATACTCTGATATTCAAATAATTAGTTCATATTTTTTTTGTTTAGAATAAACCAAAAACCTTACTGCTTCAAATAGAGAGAAGAGCAATTAATAAAAGAAAAATCTAGTTATAAACAAACAGAGGGCTTTATATATATGTACTTGACTTTTTCTTTTCTTCCACTGAGGTTGTACAGTATTCTTTCCTGCGTTAGTGCTCCTTCAAAGTTTTTGCTATTTAATCAATTTCACAATTATCATGCACGTTTTTAGAATCTACAAAAAATTCTCATAAAGAGGAGTTTCACTTCAGTCAGTTGGACTTTAAATCAGCTTTATTTTAAACAGACTTGTTCAACCCTTAAAGTCATTGAGAATTTTTTTCATGACTCGCATTCAATCTTTCATCTATCATATGGTTTTTGAATACGCTGATTATAGTTATTTTAAGCTAATCAAATATATTTTCGTCAATTCAAGTTTTTTAGATATATAACTCTCTGTGTCCTTATTCAGTTATAATTATTAGGGTTAAGAATTATTTTTGTTAGTTTTAAAAATAATTATTGAAAAATTTTGAATATTCATTAGTTTTTTCATTAGAAGTTAGTCATTTCAATACATCTTACTCTCTAAACTCTGCATCAAGAGGAGAGAGAGTCGGATGTTTTACATCAAAGTCAATCCCTTCACAAGTTAGCTTTGGAATTAAGATGATTTTTAAGAAACGAATTTTTGGCGTATAATGCTGGAAATTGATTTTAGACAGCCACTATTAGTGGCCTACTAATGTTTTTACTAAAGCTCATTGAAATGAAGTTGGGAATCTATGATTTTTACGGAAATCTCGATTTTTCATCAAGAATTCGAATTTGTTAAAAATTTTTTGGAATCTGTTGAAGAAAAAAATTATTTTTATCAAAATTATGGTCATTTTTCAAATTTCGATTTGGCGCCAAAAACCCATTTTCTCGAACTTTGAACTGAAAATTTTTATTGATTTGAAAGTTGGAGGGTGATCAAAAGATTTATTTCAAGATTAAAATAAGACAAAGAATAAATTAGACTGAATCTGATCTGATGAATAATCTCATTATCGTTTGGGAGCTGAATTTCGATTTTTTTATCGTTTTCACTACTTGAAAATCAATGAAATTTCGTTAACTCAAAATCCCTCGAAAATGGTGAATCTTTCGATATTTTTTTGGAAATATTTGCTTATCTTTTCTTATTGTGATCATGAAAATCAACCTCCAACTTTCAAATCAATAAAAAATTTCAGTTCAAAGTTCGAGAAAATGGGTTTTGGCGCCAAATCGAAATTTGAAAAATGACCATAATTTTGATAAAAATAATTTTTTTCTTCAACTGGTAAAAGTGGGCAACATGAATAGGATTCTATGTCTGAAAAATCATCATAGAATTCACTGTATCTTGGAGGTTTTAGAATTGAAAAAGATCATACATGGATATTTTTGTCTTTGACTAAGTATTTATAGAATTTGACTTTTCACAAAAAAGTAGTTTTCTTCTCCAAGTTGTTGTGTGCAAGATTAACATAAAAAATATAGGAGTGAATTCCTTCTCAAAAGAAGACTACCTCAGACCATAGTTTGTCTTATTCTTTTACCACTCTTACTGGTCAAGCCTTCACATGATACAGAAAGAAATATTAAGAACAAGACAGCTGTTGTTCAAAGTTCATACACCCTGATTTTCCTAAATTTACAAACATTCCTAAAAAGTGTCTAATAAGACTAGCTGGCCAAAGAATAACTGCTCAATAATGCATACCAAAAAAAGTATGAATACCATTTTTTTATAGTATGTATTGTTCTAATCAGACTGAGTAGAATAAAATAACCTTTCCTTCTTGTTTTCTAGCGTAATTCCCCCATCACCCAAAGTAGCAAGTAGGGAAGAAAAACATAAAACATAATGAAATTTATGATAATTCCTGTCATTCCTTCTTGCTCACTAGATTTATTTTTAACAGGTAGAACATTGGCTTAAACATTACTTGGCTCAATTCAATCACTGAAATATGTATTCTAAATTATTTACATATTCCTTTACAAAAAATTTGTGGATGGAAAGATTTATATTCTCTCCATCTTTTTTTCGTGTCATTTCTTCCTGATATATCAGAGAAATACGTACGCTATGAGCGTTGAGTTACATTTTAACACATAATTTCCCCATAGATGACTGAGGAAGATGATGATGACTCAATTGAATCTTTTTTTTATCTGAGAAAAGAATTCATATTTTGTCAAAGCGTTTTAAGACTATCCTTAAACTGAGAATGTTGCGTTTTTTTGTTATCAAGAATCAGTTTATATTTACTACAATATAGTTGGATTTCTTACATAAAAACAAAATCAATAACTTAGATGTTATCGTAAATAGCCTGATGAGAAAATTCCAAATATTCTATATTCTAAAAGTAATTTTTATATATAGCCTGAATTTTCCAATATTTTGCAAGGCTATAAAAACTAGGAAAAAAGTTTTATACTGTATTTAACACTGAACAGTAGATGTTTTAATTTTTTGGTTTTTAACCTGGTTCATAACCTGATTCAGCTCTTCATGACGATTCTAATGAAAATGCATTAAAACCCCTTTTTTTGATTTAGACGTAATAGAGGTGAAAGTTTTGTATTAACTCTAAAGGAGCAGAAAATAAACAAATTTTCATTTCATCACAATTTTTTTCAATCAAAAGCCTTGGCAGCTTCATCTTGTTAGTATTGAAATTATTAATAAGTGAAGAAAATGAAAAACTAAACTGGAACCCTAAACGCCTTAGAATAAATAGTATACTTGAAAGTAGTGACATCATTTTCTGGTATTGAACGTCAAAAAATCAAAACTTTATCTTTATCATGTCACTGCGAAAATTTAAACTGAATTTGAAATAGTTCTCCCTGTTGTACAACTTGAAAGGCCAGGCATTATTGAGTTGTCAAATTTTAATTTCTTAAATCTACCCCAACTGAATAGTTACAAAGTTTGAGAATCTTGAAAATTCTTCAGAAAATTTTGATAACTTGATGAAAATAATTTAATTAAAACTTCATATCAATTAGCTTTAATTGAAATCAGCTAAATTACAGATCTGAATTAGAAAACGCAATCTGGAATGATTAGAAGAAATATCATTCTCGAATTTACCGTCAAATTTTTTCTATCCAACCTAAATTAATATCTATAGAAACTAATAAAACTATCACTGAAAAGAAAAAAAATTGAACCTTGGATAGTATAGTAGAGAATTTGTATGTTTTATTTCCAAGGATTAATTCTTTTATCGCTGACCTGAAATAAATAACAAATGACAATGAAATTTATAACAAAATAATTTTTCTCAAAAGAAGTTTTAGAAATGTTGCATTTTTTCCTTTTTTATATCTTAAAACGTTATTACCCTTCCTTTAAATAATAATGCAGATACGTAGGTCTGTTCAGTAAGCCAACATTCACCTAAACTAATTGTATTTGTTAAATTAAGGAAGGAATTATATCTTCCTATAATAACCATTTTTATATAAAGCTAGTTGATATGAAGATGAGAATTTTCTATTTTTACAAAAAACTCAATATTTTTATCCAGAAAGTCAGGAAAAAATTTATTTTTTGGATTCCACTATGAAATGAGCTGATTAGTTTTGAATAAAAAAAAATTTCCGAAAAAAATTTAATCTGACCAAAATTGAGCCATTCTTGAATTTCGGAAATGTTTCAAATTTCCACTTTTTCAACTTTCAAATCCAAAATTTTTATCGATTTCAAAGATTTGATATTCATGATGAAAATTAGACCAAGATTTCAAATTTGGCCGTGGAATTTGAGAGAAAATTAATCTTTCCAAGAAAAAGTCCAATCTCTATATTTTGGATCATTTTCCCTCGTGATAATCGAAAAATTCAAATGGTTCGATTTCCTAACGTAATGACGAATTTCTGTGAATTCCTGCAGGTGAATTCGAAATCTTCGTCTAATTTTGATATTTATTCAAATCTTTGAAATCGATAAAAATTTTGGATTTGAAAGTTGAAAAAGTGGAAATTTGAAACATTTCCGAAATTCAAAAAACGGCTCAATTTTGGTCAGATTAAATTTTTTTCGGAAATTTTTTTTTGTATTCAAAACTTATCAACTCATTTCATAGTGGAATCCAAAAAATAAATTTTTCCTGACTTTCTAGATAAAAATATTGAGTTTTTTGTAAAAATAGGAAATTCTCATCTTCATGTCAATTAGGTTTATATAGTTGAGAAGCTATTGCAGAAAATTTTTTCTCAAGTTCCGAATTTTATAAATAAGAAATATGCCAGATATTTGAGGTATTTACGCTTTTATTTCTGGCTTACTTGTCAGTCTCTCAAATGTCATTTTTGTGGATAAAATTCCTAGATATGAATTCTACCTCAAGAGATTTTACCACTTCGAATTAGCCATATGAATTTCCATTTTATGAAATTTTCTTCGCAAGGTGAAAAGATCAAAAAATGTGGGCTTTCAGGATATATATATATAAATATTTCAAACTTTAATTATATCAATGATTTTGATCTGAAAGATGTTCACGAACATTGATTTTAGTCACCAGGATCATATTGAGTGATGCACGTTGTTTCGCAATTAAGGCCTTTATTTCAGGCATACTCATCATGTGATAGATATGTACAGAATTTGCGGTTAGGCCTTTGACCAAGAGTAAGTTCTTTAATCTCTCGAACAATGCGTCCGAATCGTCAGTAGAATCATGGCTGGCATATTGGCCTTCGACATTTACTAGGTTCTCCTGGGGAGTAGAAAATTCATTATTAGTCATTTCGAGAAACGTCTTTTTAAATTCGAATTAGATCAAAAAATCTGCCATTCCCTAGGGCATAAAGATTCTTTATTAATAAAAATACTTTTGTTTTATTGTTGATTGTTTGCCTCCGATTCGTTTTAGGAATTCTGAAATGCTTTTATAAATTTTTATTATTTCTATAATCTTATGCTTCGGAGTTCCTCCGATCGCATATTTCTCACTTATCATCTTAAATTACCACAGATACCACTGGCATCACCTTCTTTTCTCAAGAAGTTTGATATTTTTATTAAAGATTATTTCCCATAGAATTCACGTCTCTTCTCAAACTAGTCTCTAAAGTTTTGCTACTTCAAAAAGTTTTTCGATAGAAAAGATTCATAAGAAAAGGCGATAAGATAAAAATAAGAATGTTTAGTTTGACACCTTCATCATTTAAACTTTAATTTTGGATGTGTTGCATTGTAAATGTAGCATTAACGATACTTGAAAGGAAAGTAAAACTCATCTACTCAAATGAATGATAATATTCTTTATAAAGTAGTATTCATTTGGCAATCTATTAAAATTACTTGCGTCTACAGTGAAAATAAACATTCCTTTTCATTTATGCCTCTTTAAAAATAATAATGATAATGATAGTTTTTACTTTTTGCCTGAGGCTAAATAAAACTATCCAACAGAGGAAGAAGAAACTTGAAGCACTATATGAAGAGCAAATTTGGAAAAAGAATAAGAAAAGCTAGAAAATTGTTTTTTTCTCAAGCTGACTCATTCAACTCAGTTGTAGTTTATAATTCTGTGTTAGGTAAAGAAAATCCATAATCGAGTCTAGGAAAATAAACTTGCCTATTTAAGAGATTTGAAAGAATTCTAGGTGGAGATGAATTCATTCTTTTTTCAATCAAAAAGGGGTGGGTTTTTAATATGTAAAAGTTTATCATTAATTTCATTCTCTCACAAAAGAAGCTTCCATGAATAAAATGGGGATTTTAATTTTTATAGATAAGTTTTGTTTAAAATTCGTCATCGACCATGGGAAAGTTGTTTTAATTACTTTTCTTTTGAAAGGATAATATTTTCGAACTTCATCAAGAATATTTGAGTTAGGTTCTAAACTCATCTGGAAGGTTTAGAGAACAACAAGCGTATATTTGAGTGATAAACTTGGTATAATATTTTAAAGTTAGATGCATCTGCAGAGTGGCCTATTTTCTGTAGATGGTGCTGAACCGCGCAGTTGTGCTTTGGTCTTAGATTTTCTCTCATCCTTTCACCAAGACATCAGGTTGTCTGTCCAACGTAAGAAGAACCACACGAACAAGTAAACTGGTAAATGACTCCTTTCTTTTTCAACTTTTGGATTGGATCTTTGTTGCGACCATTGATCAGTTTCGATATTTTTTGGACCAATTTGAGCTTCCTTCCAGGAAATGTTCGTCGGGTGATATTTGACAATTTGTTATTCAAAATATTCTTGAAAGCACTAGAACCAAGGATCGTCTTCTTCCTTTAGTTTCTCCTTGGGGTGCGAGTTTTTGTTGATGAATTACGCATCAAAAGAGCCTTCAGTTTTGATCTCTCCTCCTGTACAAATTCCGTGGACACTTTTTTTAATTCGATATTTTTTTAATTAAAAACTATTCGTAAATAACCCTTCCGTAGCCAAAGAATCGAATAATCTGAACTCAATGGTAAAATTTTTCTGAGACTTTTTGTTTAGACGATACATTATTATCTTTCATTGAGCTTACAACGGCAAGCCTAAGATTTCTGTAAGCGAGAGTATAGTTTTTGTACAAATAATTAGTTTATGTGAAACAATAGAGGAATAAGACTTTCATAAATTACTGATGGTTAATTTCGGATTTTTTGGTTTACAAGTTGATTTTTCAATAGGTTAACTGGTTTTAAGGTTTAACAAATTTTGAATGTTATTGTTTGAAAGGTGATGATTAACCTCTGATTTTATCTGAGCAATAGAAGAATTCATAAAGAAAGGCGATGCCAGGTTTGTTAAAAGAATAGCGCTTTATTTCGTGGCATACTCTTCAGCTTTTACATGCCAGATTTATATACAAAAATTACACGAAATGATGATAATTGATCTGATTGGCCCTTCTTTAAGGAGGTGAACAAAAAGAAGGTTTTGAACGGTTTTTTAGATCTGGACTAATAGGAATACTAAGAGTTTTAGATAAAACTGAAGAGAGTTCAGAGTACAAGCGTCTTATCTCACAGAAGAAGGTACCTGAAACTTGACTATCTCAGTACCGGAACTTCTGGAAGAGACTCTTATATTCCAATTAAATCTACTTTTACTAATATTTATTGAAACGCATTATGCTTAAAACATATCTCATCTTTCGATGTACCAGTACCAAATACTATTAACACTACAAGTCCCAATGGGTTTTATATGGAGCTTTATCATAATTCTATTTTAAAATATCTAATATATACCTTTTCTGAGAGTAAATTATGGCTTATAATTACAAAGCTAAAATGATTGAAAGATTACTTGTTTTGGAAAAATATGAAAATTTATCCATTAAGGAAAAAAGGAAGAAATTACACTTGTAGAGTTCATCTTTCGAGATAAAAAAGTTAGCAATTTTCGGGGTCAAAATGGTAGTTTTTGAGTCGATATCTCTTATTAAAAGTTGATTTTTAAAAAAACCTTCATATATGTCATCAGCGTGTTCAAAAGCGTCTTAAATTTGATATGAGACCATGAAAAATTCAATAATATTCAAGTCATCACAGTCAGATAAGATACCAAGAAAATCTAGGTTTTTAGGATTTTGTTCGATTCTATAGCATCCTCTTCAGTTTTATCTTTATTCAATATTGATGAATAAATCTGTGTATAATTACATCATTTACATAGTGCAATATTAATACGTAAGGCCAATTATTCCTTCTCATTAAACAGCGCATAGACTCTTATCTTCATCTCGTATCAGGTGAATAGAGTCTTACTATTTAGTACTGAAATGTGTATATTATCCCAACAGTCAAATTTATGAATAATAGATTTCTCTGAAATATTTTCATATTTTTCATTCAGAATAGAATTAAATTATCGATGTAGATTTAGTAAAAAATAGATCAATAATTTTTAGAAATTGAGACTGGATGTATATTAGAAATTCTAAGAAATATTAATTAATATATAGAAAATAGATCTATTGGTCCTATTAATGCTGCAGGCAATTCTAGATAGGTTTTTGAGAAGTTAATTTTGAGGCATTAATGAGTGCGTTCCTGTATCCATAGACTTTTATCTCTTCAGTAGACTTGGGCCTTTCAAGAATTCATCCATTAGTAACAAGCCTCTGTTTCTCTTGAAAAATAGATTGAGTATCATTATTTTCTTTACCAGTATCAATAGATGAAATAATTTCAGAAACAGTAAAATATACCAAAATAATTTTTAATTTACAGTATCATTGATTATGAAAATTTATTGACACAGTATCATTTTACGTTATTTTTTCAAAAATATTTCATCATATTACTGATATTTTTCCAATCTAAACTTAGCATGGGGGATTTTATTAATTTTGGAAATTTTCCTACAAATACATGAAGCTAGTTGACATGCCGTGGAGGAAGAAAGGATTTTACTGTTTTCCAGAAAAGGTTAATTTTGGATTATTCACCTTCGTGATATTCAATAAATTCTAATTTTACGATTTACGACAATAATGACGAATTTTTGTGAATTTCTGCAGCCGAATTCGTATTTTATGCCTGTATCCGATCTCGAAATGCTTCAAATCTTTGAAAACGATAAAAAATTTTGGATTCAAAAGTTGAAATTTTGGTTCATCTTAGAAATTCGAAAAATGGCCTAATTTTGAATTTTTTCAGAAATTTTTTTTATTCTAACAACATATTGGTTTATTTCACTATGGAATTCGAAAAATAAATTTTTCCTGACTTTCCGGAGAAAAATATCGAGTTTTTTGTAAAAAAGGTAAATTCTCATCTTCATGTCAATTAGTTTTACTATGTACAAAGGGATTTCGATAGTGTTAATTTTGATCAATAGTTTTATCTGAGTTGCACTCGGCGTCAGAGTTAGAAGAGATTTTATATTTTTTATTAAAATCCTCTTTAATAATATTATAAAAGAAAAAAATTGTTTTAATCTTTACCAAGTCTCGAATGGCATGTCTTTTATCCAACAAGACTTAACATACCAAAATAATTTAGTTCCATGCATAAAAAATCTGATATCAAACAATGTTAAACTAGCCGAATGTGTATAATCAAATTATTTGATTTAACCACAGTCTCTTAAACTTTATTTTTTTACGACTAACATATTTATCAAGTATATAAATCTATAAATACCGCAAAAAAATATTTCAGACTCTATCAGACAATATCCTTTTAGTAACCTTTATTAGAGTCTTCATATGTCAAAGTTATTCTTTAATAAATTAATCTTGATACAAAATCTCAATTCCATTAAGAAAAGATCAACAGATAAAATTCTGTTGATATCTTATTCTGCACTGATAAATAAGCCAAATTATTAAATTATGTAAACCTTTTTTCTGCCTTCTTTTAATAAATCCCAACATTTTAGACGATAGCTAGCTAGTTAATGCGAAATGGTTAGCGCTTGTAATTTTATATAACTTTGTTTCCAAAAGGCATTAATCCATTTCTCTGTGTCTGTTTATTAGACTTTGATGAAATTTCGTAAAACTGTAATTTTGTTTAAATAATCTTTGAGCTATTTCTAAATCATTCCACCATGTCTGGCTGAGTCAACTCTTTAAATGATTCTTGTATCATATAAACAAAATTTCGGAAATTTTCAAATTTTGAAAGTTTTTTATTTTAATTTTTGTTAATTCTATTCGATTTTATTTACTTTATGCAGTTATAAATAGTTTTTCATATCTTGGATTTTGAATGTAAAAGATTAAGATATTTTTTATGAAAATATAAATCAAGAGAATATTAAGAACGTTCAAAATTTGAAAATTTCCGAAATTTTGTTTATATGATACAAGAATCATTTAAAGAGTTGACTCAGCCAGACATGGTGGAATGATTTAGAAATAGCTCAAAGATTATTTAAACAAAATTACAGGTTTCATCAGTTTTACGAAATTTCATCCAAGTCTACTGTTTATTATCAAGTATCATGAAAATCATTCAATTTTCCTAGTTTTCCACACAAATTCCAGTTTTTGAGCTTTAAGATGGAGTATTTTGTCAACTTTAAAGTGATAGAGGGATTAAAAGTTGATTTTTAGGATCCCAGTTAGACCTGCCATTTGATCGATTGGATCGATGTAGTCTTGGTTCTTTTAATTAGCTCTCTGATAATATTTCAGGTATGAAAGTTTAGTTATTATAACGAATTCTCTCGATATATTTTTACACAATAGTTGCGTTATAACTTTTTCAAATTTTTATTGAAATTTTTCATCTAATTATCAAAAATTTGCAGATCAAGATCCTAGATTAGCGGTAGGAAATCTTTTCTGTTTTTATTAGGAATTTTTCATATAGAATTCTCAAGAGGTAAAAAAACACAAAGTTTCATCTCATTGCTCAATTCCCCTCCCTAGAATTTATTTTCCTTCTTTAGTCTTGTAATCCCTTGCCAATTTCTAACTGATTTTGCCTTGATCGACGAAACAAAAGGAGAAAAAAACATTGAAATAATTTATTACATTAAAATATAAATCCATGTACAGAAAAAAAGGGGTAGTGGGCGAAGAGTGATGGGATGTAAAAGATTAGTCTAATCAGTCAATTTTTAGTGTGAAAAGATTTTGCTTTTGATGTAGAAAGGGCTCAAAGCAATATATAGATAAAAATAAAAAAAAATGCTTTCAGAGACTATAGGAAAATTGTTTTGTTCCATGATGGAATCTGAACAGTAAATTAGTAGGGCGGAAAATTTGCGATTTTTTCGATTTTTGATATTATTATCAACTGTGTTTTTTAAAAAAGAAAATCAAAAAATTAATTCTCTACACCTTTTAGTTTCCAAGATAATTTTGCGATTTTTTTGCGATTTCATTCTAGTTTCTACTTTTTTTCCCTTTATTTTCCATTTTTTCCCATTTCTTTGTTTCCTCTTTCGTCTCGGTTTCACATCTTATCTTACCTAGGATACTATTATAGATAAGTTTACTTAATTTCATTGGCTCTAATTAAGATTTTAAGAATAATAATTATTTCATTTTTCTCAGAGTATGGCTCAACCTTTAAAATTGACAAGGTTCAGATAGGTTTTGTTAAATGTACGATATGTCCTGCCACTTTCAAAGGAACAAAATTGGAATATATATTAAAACATGTTAAAACCAACAAACATGTGGATGCGATGTCTCGTTCTGCAAAACAAGAAGCAATATCTTTTGAAAAAACAAAGGATGTGAATAAAATTATTGCCAAAGGATTTCTCTCGGCTGGAATACCCTTACGGAAATTGGATAATCCTGGTATTAAGCAAATGTTTGAAGAACTTGGTGTAAAAGTATGCTCAAGTGTAACAGCAAGAAGTCATTTGGATGAGTTTTACGATTTAGAAAAAGATTCTTTCAGAGAATACGTTCATGAAAAGAAGATATTTATTCAAGTTGACGAGAGCAAAGTAAACCAAAAGTCAATTTGTGCTATTTTAATTGGAATTCTTGAAAAGCCAGAAAATACCCTTGTATGCGATATTATCGAAGTGAAGGAAAAACTAACCTATGAATTTATTGTAAAATCGGTAAAGAAAGTTTTGGAATCGTATCGAATAGAAAAAGATAATTTTCTTTTATTGCTTTCTGATGCGGCAAGCTACATGATGAAGGCAAAAAGATATCTCAAAATGGAATATCCTAAGCTTTTTCATGTTACATGTTTTGCACATCTTTTACATAATTGCTCTATGCTAGTTAAAGAATCAATGGAGAATGTTGACAAACTAATTGGCTCTGTTAAGGCAGCCACCATTAAAAATAAGTCACGTAGAGATCTCTTCTCAGATATGAAAAGGCCTCCTACTCCAATTCCTACAAGATGGGGTACTTGGATTGAAGCTGTTGAATATTATTGTGAAAATCTTCCTGCTGTGAGAAAGATTTTTTCGGAAGAAAATGAGGATGGAATCATTATGAAGAACGTGAAAAAGTGCTTAGCAAATGATCAGTTGACAAGAGATTTATCAATGATCCAACGATGTTACATGCCACTTGTTCAGTCAATCAAAGAAATGGAGAATCGTAAAACTTCATTAAAGAAAGGAATCGAAATTATTCAGAATCTTGATTTTAAAGAGGATCCCTTAAAAATAGCCCAATACTTGAAAAGCCGGCTTAACGAAAATGACGCAACGAAAATTTTTCAAATGGAAGATGAAAATATTAGTCCTATGGAGTACAATCTTTTGTTGAGTTGCAACCCGACTTCAGCTGATGTTGAAAGATGTTTTTCAAAACTTAAGCATTTTTATGACAAAAATAAAACATTCAAAGAAGAGAACTTGGAAAAATATTTTATTTTGTATGCTAACAAAACTGACTAAAATTTCCCCCTTTTTTCCATTTTAAAAATAAAATTGCGATTTATTTGCCCCTTTGAAGATATTTTTGCGATATTTTTCATTATTTTTTTCCATTTATTTACCACTCAATAAATTAGTAAAAGTAGAATTGGAATAAAAATAACCTTTTTCCTAAGCCTCTTCAAGACGTTTCGGTACTGAGATAGTCGATTATCTTCTTCAGTGAGATGAGGCTCTTGTACTCTGAACTCTCTTCAAATTTATCTAAAAACCGTAGTATTCCTATTGGCCCAGATCTGAAAAACCATTCAAAGTTAAACAAACCAATCAGATTACCTGTAGAAAAATCAAACATGAAATAATACCTTGAAATCGAAAAATGTATTATTTTTCAAAATCTTTAGATATTGGAAATTTTTTAGGTGTTTGAAGCTCTAATACTATTAAGTGTTATTTAGTGAAAAATAAACTAATCTTAGAATTTAAGAAGTGCTAATTCTCACTCGCGTAACTCTATAAATTTTTTTTTACAGTAAAAATATTTCTATTGAAACATCTTATTTTTATTGAAACACTAATATTTACCCCCTAATTAAGTATTATTTATGTCGACCTATCTAAATGTATGGAAATCACTTGCTGCATTCTGATTGGTCGAGATAATACTTAATTAGGGGGTAAATATTCGTGTTTCAATAAAAATAAGATTTTTCAATAGAAATATGTTTACTTTAATATCTAAGATTAAAATTGATTTTTAAAATTGATTCCTTTTAGTTTATACGTGTAAAAAATAATCGGTTTGGTTCAAAATCCATGATTACACTGTGTGTCAAAAAAAATTTTCAAAAAGTTTTTCGGGTAAGACCCATGTGTTTTTCACGCTGATTCCAAATCTGGTCTTAAAATTAGAAAATTAGGTTTAGTTTGGGAGATATGGGCAAGAATTGAAAAATGAGAATTTTGGGAAAATCTAAAGTTCGTCTTCAAGGTGAAAAATTCCCTTGATATTATTAAAATAAATCATAACTTCTCCCTTCTTAAAGATTCACTCGAGACCATGGGGCTCTATATTAATAGAGATAATAATTCTATTATTAGATGTGATCGTGAAGATCGTTCTCACGGTGGAAAAAACTCTCTAAGATACAGTATCATAGCAGTTGATAGCCTCCTGGGCTAAACAAATATATTGATATAAGCCAAATTGATCCTACTCAACATGGATTTATTAATTCTAGATCAACTGAAACAAATCTTCTAGCTTTTTTATTCCATATTCAAGATTGTAAATCGAAGAATATTCAAAATCTTGTCATCTATGTTGATTTAAAAAATGTTTTTGATTCATTTTTATCTATTATGAATTCTTTATGCACCTATGTCAACGATTACAACTTACTGAATGTTATCTATTTATTCTTATCAAATCGACGCCAGTTTGTCACTATCAATGATCTAAAATCCTTCCAATGTGAGATCACTTCTGGAGTTCCACAAGGAAGTCGCATTGGCCCTCTATTATTCAACCTAGTCTTCTCAAAAATTCAATCGACTATACCTCAAGTCAAACTTTTTAAATTTGCCGATGATCTAAAAATTTGTTTTTCATTTCCTAATAATGAAATCGACAAATCGATGGTTTATAGTTATATCCAAAACCTCCTAGTTGAATTAAATGTCTTATCCCTAAAAATTAATTTTGAAAAAAGTTTTTTCCTTGTCCCTTTTGCATACCCTACCGTTTCAATTGACATTCATATTCAAAATAAAACCTTAGAAAGAAAATTTTTTGTTCGTGATCTTGGCCTGGAATATGACTACAACTTACGTTTTGATAAGTACATTAAATCAATAGCTAATTTATTCGCTGCTAAAACTCTACATATACACAGGATTGCGAAGACAATTCCTATGAAGATACTTCTCTACAAGATATACGCAAGACCAACTGTTGAATATTGCTCCTCTATATGGTCCCCATCTCAGATATCAACCTCGTTTATTCTTGATCAGATTCAAAAGAGATTTCTCAAACTCTCAAATGTTCCGTCAACAAATTTCCAAAAGATTAAACTTCTCAGACATCGTAGATATTATAGATGTTTAAAAATTGCAAAGAATAATATACCTGATTTTTGGAATCCTAAAACTTCAAACAGGATCTTAAGATGTAATCACCCGAAATTAAAAAGACCTGTGAATAACCCCTTAAAATCTCTTTATTTTTTTGATAGACTCCTAAGTCTCTTCAATGAAATTGTAAACAAAAACATTTCATTCAACAAAAAAGATCTGTACAAATTTATTGAAAATTTATGATATAATATGACAATAAAGATTATTATTATTTATAGAGATAAACGCAAAATTTTGCTCCCATCGGGTCTTCCTGCAACCTTCCTTGAATCTCTTCTACTTCCAGGAGAAATTGTCTTCTTCACTTCAGATCTAGGTTTCGGTATTAACTCTAAACTAAAAATTAACCCTCACTCTAACCTGCCTAAAATAAACTCCATGATCATGGCTATTCTTAAATTTTCGAAATCTCTATCCTTAAGAATAAAGGCGTATAAGTCATTAGTGCTCACACACTTTGACTATATCTCACCCTTTTTGATTAACTTGACTATTGACCAGGCTAGATATATCGAAAGAATTCAAAGTAGATTTCTTTATTCTCTCTACCCCGAACTTAATTCATACAATGCTCGCATTTCGGCGTCTGGCCTCAATCCTTTATGGGTCCGTCGTTACGCTTTCATCATAAAATAATTCTCTGATTCTTCGATCAGAATCGAAAGGTCTTACAATCTAAGAAATATGTCTTATGAAAATAACTACTTACTCTCTACCTATAATAAACTTAACGATAAATATGACTTATCTAATTGTGACAACCTAAACTCGATTAAAAATATTATGAAACATATTCGATCTAAAATCGACTATACTCACTCTCTCCTATATCCTGATCTTCATTAAGTAGAAACTACCAAGTGCTAATCGATTAAAATTTTCAGATTTACATCCAAAACTAAACCATCGAAGATGTTCTACTCCAAAAGCCGATTCGATCGCAATCAAAAACTCTTACAAGACTATGTTTGCATCCTTATAATGATTATAAACCATTAAATGATTTACTATTTATTTGTATTCTCCATTAGTATTTTGTTGCATTTCCTATTTTTCATTATAGATTTTATTCTAACAAAAAAAAATGTTTAGATATATCCCCAAAATCTTCGTACTAATAGTGACCTTTATCGAGAACGGCCTCAACAACTAGTTATTGAAGAAAATGAAGAAAACCCTGTAGCCGATAATATTGATGGTGAAAATATCCGACCAGCTCCAAACCTCTATATAGATCAGCCTCTAATGGATTCTATAGTTGGAAAAATGCTTCTGTCCAAGAGAAATACAATTGAATTATCTCAACTAATGTCTCAAGCGTTTATGTTCAACAGAATCAGATGCAATGAACTATGTGAGAGAAAAATTCTATTATATATCGACGGCCAAAATCAATGAAAGAATCATGAAAGGTCCAGATATAAGAGATCTCATGAAAGATTATATCTTTGATCTCTATTTAGATGAAAATGAATTAAGGAGTTGGAACGCTCGAAAAATGTTTGCGTTAATTTCCTGGGAAATATTCGTGGATATAATGAAATGGATATCTTAAATTAGCTTATCAATTTTTATGAAAACTTGGGATGTCTAATGAATTTGAAACTACACATTTTTAAATACCATAGTGATCTTTTCCCTGAAGGCCCTTTAGGAGCTTTATCAAACGAACAGGGTGAGAAATTTCATCAAGACATGGAGTTTATCGAAGAAAGATACAAAGATGGTAATATTGTTCATTGTCTATCAGATTTTTGTTGGATCATTTGTAAAAAATAAAGTTTATTTTAAGACAAGAGTTGCCTGATTTCCTCAAAAATATTTTGAGCTTGCTGACTCGAAGTCATGCTAGTGTTAAGAACGAACGAAGGAATATTGGTGAATAAAGCTTTATATACCTTGTGTCCAGGGAAGGTTTCTGTTGTGATTTTTGTCAACTTGTTTCTCAATACGGAATTGGGAACATCACCTTTAAATGGGATTTTGAGCAAAAGATGTTTAGTGTTGGTTTCGTCCATTGTTTTGTCCTTCTCTTTCACTCTGGCGTGTTTTCTAATAAATCCTTTGGGGTAGCCACATTGTTCAAACCTGTAAAAAGCCTTTTTCTGCTCCTCTTCCTGAAGATGTGTGGAGACCACTCGCTGTATTTTCAGAAATTCACTTCTCACCACACTTCTTTTTGTTTCAATTGGATTGAAACTCGTAAATGGCATATATTGCATAGGGATACCGGGCTTTCTGTGTATTCTGGAGATGAAGTCTTCTGTACTTGGGCGTCTCTCGATGGAAGCTTCAAGGAAACTCAGAGAATTATCGGTTTCTCTTTCCATCGTGAACTTCAATCGGTGGTGGATTTGGTTAAGTTCAGCAAGAATCTCATCTGGATCCTGGTCATCTTTCAACAGGAGGAAAGTGTCGTCCATATAACGTAGGTATAAGTTGGAACTTTTGATGATGTTGGCCATCTTGGAGGATTCTAAAGAGGCCAAAAATACGTCAGCTAGGAGTGGACCAAGGGGGGTTCCCATCGCAACTCCATCTTTTTGTCGAAAGTAGGAGCCATCAAATTTGAAATCAACATTTTGAACTGTCATAAAGATAAGTGAGCAGACATCCTCTGGTCTGTAAGCACCTTTCGTATGAAGTTGACTGTTTCATTCAGAGACACATTGGTGAAGAGGGATGAGACGTCAAAGGAAACCATCTGACCAGTAAACGGGTTTTTGTTTCTTAGTCTGTAAATAAAATCATATACATTAACAACCGAGTGTGGACATAGATGATCACTAAGAGGTTTTAAAACATCAGCCAACCATTGTACTAATCCATGCTGAGGGCTTGGCGTCATATCGAGAATTGGTCGAAATTTTATTCGACGTTCTCTATTCTGATTAGCTCCAAAAAAGGCATGCAATTTTTAAAAAAAATTTCATTAAAAAACAGGACGTAAAAACTGATCAATTCGATCGAGAAGATGAAATCCAATTTTCTTGAAAGTATGCTCAGTCGAAAGAGCAAAAGATTTCAGTCTAGAATTAAGAAGAAAACTATGAAATTTCTTTTTTTTAAGCTGTGAGTTTGTTTCAAATGTAAATATTAATGATGATTTTTAAACCTAATTTTCTAATTCTAAGACCAGATTTGGAATCAGCGTGAAAAACACATAAAAACCCGATTACTTTATTGAAAATTTTTTTTGACACACAGTATTATTCTAAAATATACTGTTTCACATACTTGATTGTTCTGTTAACTCTTTGAGCTGAAATCTATGTAAAACCTTCAATGGATTGATATTTTCCTTTTGTCTGGTTGTCTCATCCTCCAAGAATTATACGAATGCATCGATATTAAATTTCTCTAAATTTGTGAAAAGAAAGTCATTTATTTGTGGGAAAATTGAAAATAAAAAATTTAAATTTTGTACATTTACTAATAAATAACTATGGCAACGTGAAAAAAAAACTTTGCACTCCTTTTTTAGAGTAGATTCTACCTACATTCAAGTTGAAGTGTGTCTAAAATTAGTATTTTTAGATCGTTAGCTGATAAGTGATTTATTTCATAGATTGATAAAAAAAGCTTTTATATAACATATTTATTCTGGTGATGAGTATGTTTTAAAGTCAGAGATTCCTTTTTCAATTTTTATACCAAACTGGAAATTCTCTGGGATCAACTGATTCCAAAAGCACCACTCAAAGTTGACGCTTTTTAATTGCAAATCACAATAATCCTTTTTTAGATTTAATCTATCGAAAATTTTATGGTTTTCTGTTCAATTTGGCCTCTTTTGAATTTCGGTGCCAACTCAAAATTTAACCCTTTCAGGACCAGCACTTAAATTTGTAGGCTACACTGTACAATCAGTGCGAAAGGTTTAAAAATAACCTTTTAATTGAAATTTACTAATCTGTTTTCCGAAAAATCTTAATCGTGTTTTTGATGAAAAAATCATAAATTCCCATGTTCATATCAACCAACTTTTAGAAAAAAAAGTGAAAGATTCTTTAAAATAACAAGATTAAAATTTTCCCACAAAAAAATTAAATTAAGTTAAAGCACTCAAGAAGCAGGTAACTTTCTCATAACTCTTCTACTTCTCAAAAGACAAATTTCAATTTCGAATTTTACTATTCTTTACAAAAATCCTGATGATGACAGCATAGATGTATGGGCGAAAGAAAAATTAAATTAGCTTACTATTAAGTCACACAAACCAAATATATGCGTTCAGAAAAATTACTCATGCAATCTTCAACTACCCTAGCCGATGTGAGCTTTTACACTTTTCTCTTCATTTCTGCTAATTATTGGAGAGTTTTGGTGTTTTTTCAGCTTATTCTGTTTTTTTGATCTTTTACTATTTTTTGAGAATTTGTAAATTAATATATTCATTGACTTTTTAAAATTTCATCATTTTTAAAGCGACACTACTGATGATCCTTTCAGAAATGTACATTTAGTGATTTAATATATTCTCTTCCAACTTTTGAATTTTGAATTATTAAGAGGACGTTTATGAAAATTTACGTGAATATTTAACTCGTTTTAAGTAACTTTCTTCTAATATGATATCTAATATGAGCTTAGTTTTTTTGTTATGCACCCAATAATATCAATGAGAATATTTTTTCTATAAGTACAAAAATAAAATTCTTCTTCTCCACAATTATAATTATTATAATCAAATTAATCATACATAGGAAACGAAGACTCTCAAAGAGAGGATTGTTAGATAAGATGGAGAAAGTTTCCCCAATTTGATTCCTAATGAAATATTGTGTAGTGTAGTTAATTAATATTGATTAGTGATATTACAATTTACAAATAAGTTGACGAAAATCCAGATTTGAGTAGTAGTGGTTTGTAAATACACTGATCAATGATCATAAATCTTCAATATACAAAATAGGCAAGAACTAGTTGGAAGAATCAAGGAAGAGTGGAAATCAACCCGAAAGGAAATAATAGAAAATTTGTATGACTCCATGACAAAAAGATGCTTAAATGTTATACTTGGTGAGGGAGATTTTACAAATTGAATGTGAATACTTTCTTATTTTTCGTTTTGAAATTTAATGAAATATTGTAAATTTGTATTTATGAGAATATAGATTATCTTTTTGTAGGAGTAAAAAATTTTTTGATAGAAAAGAATTTTCTCTGTCGAATCTTTCTATTTTCAATAACTTTTAATAAATTATTCAGAGACAATTTCTAGTGAATCCTTTTATTTTTTCTACCGCTATAGTTTACTGTAATTATTTTTAGTTGACATACGTTAAGGTTTTTTAAGAAATCTTGAATCTTTAAAATAAAATTTCAAATAAACTATTTAGCAAAGTGATTCAGGTGTTCAGTATGTTAATTAAGATAAGATAAGAAAAATTTTATTGAAATCCATTTCAACAATAAGTAATACAGAAAAAATAATATTTTGTCATCTATTTTCGTGGTTCATTTTCTTCATTCTTCATTTGATTTCAGATCACATTTATTTTCTTCTTTCTTTCCTCTTAGGATAATTAGTAACGATCAAAGAATAATAATCAAAATTTGAAACATTGAAAATATAAAATTTTTAAACGAATATTCTTCATAAATTGTTATCTTATAATATGGTATTTAAAAAATGTTCATAGATAGGATTGAAATTATTTCATAGAAAATGTGAAAGGTTATTATTTTAATTCTTTTTTGTGATACAAATTGTCAGTTTATAATTTGATATTTACAAATGTTTATTGGTAGGATTAGGTTAAATTTATTACATAGATTTGTATAAGGCTTTTTATTTAAGCTTTTTATTAAGCTTGATGAAGATTATCTACCCCTGTATAGGTGCTGAAAACCGAGAAAGACTTTTCTATTCTGATCAGAACTAGATGCATTAGTCAAGTAAAATGACACATGATCTTTCGTTCGTTCTTAACACTAGCATCGCTTCCTGTCAGCAATCTCAAAATAACTTTGAGGAAATCTGGCAACTTATCTTTTCCAATTAGAATATATAAAAAAACTAGTATGTATGCAAAGATAAAAATGTGTACTACTTGGCAACTATATTGAACAGGTCATTTGGGTTCTCGGGGCTAAGGAATGACTAAGGAATTTAAATTTTATTTTTCAAGTTTGGAAACCTGAAATTTTTCAAGCTAGATTATTATTATCCGTGGATACATTCAGTCACATACAGTAGAAGAAATAGACTATTTAATAAATTTTGAAACTTAACTGATAACAGATAAATTAAAATGATCAAATATCTGAACCGAAATAACAGTTTTTGTTAGCTTTTATGAACGAAGATCTCTTATTTATGATAAATAAATGTTATAGTACCCCATATGTCCATACAATATGATCTATCTATACTTTTTACCCAGGTCATCTTTCTGATAAGAAATCAAACCATTCATGTTTCTTCTGCAATAATAACTTTTATCGTAGTTATCTTATGTTTTTAAATTGTATTTTTCTTTTGTTTTAAAGTTATGTTTATAAGTCAGGTTACATGGATGTAAAAAGTATGCTGAAAAAGTCAATCTTTTCATCGTTTCCATTGAAACGAATGTAGAAAGCTACCCACAACATAACGGAAAAAATACAACTAAATCTTCATTTATTTCCATAAAATTTCCAATTGACCCCTCCTATATTTATTCATGACAGAGCAGAACGTATTTTCAAGATCCTTGAGTGCGTCTTCCATGAATAAGGACTTATTGTAGGGTTCTTCAGATTCAGTAAAATCCCGAAAATTTCCGAATCGCCACAATTTGACTTCAGGTATAAACAAAGAAATATTTATAAAATAAGTTCTGAATTGTTTTATTGATAAGAAATCCTACTCATTTGTAATCAAATAACAGTTCTTCTCTAGAGTTAAATTTTATAATTTCTAAGCAAGCTATCTTCTCGGTAGGTTGGCAACATTTATCCTTTCAAATCAAAATTTTTTATCGATTTCAAAGATTTGAAGCAGATAAATATTGATATTCAGGATCAAAATTAGACCAAGATTTCAAATTTGGCCGTGGAATTTGAGAGAAAATTACTCTTTCCAAGAAAAAGTTCAATCACTATATTTTGGATCATTTTCCCTCGTGATAATCGAAAAATTCAAATGGTTCGATTTCCTAACGTAATGACGAATTTCTCTGAATTCCTGCAGACAAATTCCAAATTTTCGTCTAATTTTGATCCTGAATATCAATATTTATCTGCTTCAAATCTTTGAAATCGATAAAAAATTTTGATTTGAAAGTTGAAAAAGTGGAAATTTGAAACATTTCCGAAATTCAAAAAAAGCCTCAAATTTGGACAGATTAAATTTTTTTCGGAAATGTTTTTTGTATCCAAAACTAATCAGCTCATTTCATAGTGGAATCCAAAAAATAAATTTTTTCCTGACTTTCTGGATAAAAATATTGAGTTTTTTGTGAAAATAGGAAATTCTCATCTTTATGTCAATTAGGTTTATTTAACATCAAAAATAGTAGTAATCTTATCATGCTGAAATTAGTTGTTTTTTATGAGAGATTATAGGCATAACTTTCCATCTTATTATCTGGGTACTAAATTCTAAGCAAAGTAAATAGTATACTAAGTTGTTGGGGTAAAATTACAACATACACTAAACTGAGTACTTTTCGTTTAATAGATCAAATCGTTTTAAAATAATGAAAAATCATGAGCATGCGTTTTCTTTGCTACTTCATAGACTCAGCTAAAATAGTCGATATATTTCAGAAGAAAAACTTGTTAAATAAACCTAATGTTGAACAGTATATTATTGTTAATAATACAATGCAAAATTATTTTGCTATGTTTACCTAGTTACTTTAAAGTAACTGTTGTATTAACATAATAAATTATCAGGAGATAGATTATTTGTTATCGAATTTTTCTATTATAAAGTTGGTTGATATCAAGTTGGAATTTCCAATTTGAATTCTATAACTTTAATAATAACTCGATTTTTTAATCAATATTCAAATATTTTTGGAATCCTACTCATGTTGCCCACTTTTGAAGATAAAAATTCTAAAAAATATGGTCATTTTTCAAATTTCGATTTGACGCAAAAATCCTATTTTTTCCAACTTTGAAATCAATTTTTTTATTTATTTGATTTATTTATTTATCGTCAAAAGATGTTTTCTAAGATCAAGATTAGACAAGAAAGCCGAATACCGCTGATAATCTTTCGAAAGATCAACCATTTTCGAGGGATTTCAATTTATCGAAATTTTAAAAAGTAGGGAAAATGATTTAAAAAATCGAAATTCGACTCCCAAACGATAATGAGGTTATGCATTCGAACAGATGCAGTTGAACTGATTTTCTTGTCTAATCTTGATCTTAAAAAACATCTTCTGGCGACACTTCCTCTTTCAAATAAATTAGAGGAATTCCTTTTACATGGAATTCCAACCATTAATAATCATATCGTGAACTATTTCAGATCAGTGAAGTTTTTAGAAGATCTTTAATTATGAATAAAAAAATTCCATGTTTATCTTCAGCTTTTATTTTATCTTAAGAAACTGTTATTGAAACCCAGCCAACCCCCTTACAAACCTCAAGACTGAATGTTTATGAATAAGATTTAGCCGAGTCAAAAATCACATAACTAGCAGGTGTGAAAAGAGAAACAATTTCTTAAGAATCTTTTAGTTATTCTTTAGTAATCAACCCACCCCTCTGAACATTTTGAGGCAGATTGTGAAAAAGATTCAACTTAGACAAAAAGCGCACAATAACTAGCAGACGGTGTAGAAGGAGAGGGCTTGAGCTCAATGTAGAATAGTGTAAACATTACTCTCTAAACTCTGGACCAAGAGGGGAGAGAGACAGAGTTGTTTTACATCTAAGTCAATCCCTTCACAACTTAGCTCTGGAACTCAGAGGATTCTTAAGAAATGAAATGTTGATGGATAAAACTGGAAATTGATTTTAGACAGCCACTAGTGTTTCCTAATACGTTTTTTCTAGAAACAAATAGTGGAAACGTATATAATTTTTGATTCCCAATCGAATGGTATGAATTTCATCGATGAATTATGAAAAAAACTTTAAAACGTCATCTTAGAACCTATTGCTCTGAAACGTTGATTAATGATAGATTAATGAATAAGGAACCTAAATATGAGGTCGTTTTGATTCTATGTCTGAAAAAACACTGGAAAATGTATGATTATTAGGAAATAGAGGTACTTTTTTATTACAATTTTAATACGACTACTTTATAGTAGAGGGTCGATTATTTTTTTATCGAGTTGGTTTTTTCTATATACAATTTTTAGAGAATTCACTTTAATTCTTTAGGAATTTCACAAGAAATAACTTCCCTTTTAATTCTGTGTCACTCTATAAGGATGAATATTCGAATTTTGATTATCAAATTGTCTGAATTAAAATAAATCTTGAGGTAAAAGTTTAAAGAAAGGGAAATTTGGCGCATTTTCGAAATTCAAAAATTTTTTCCGGAATTTTCATTTCATTGTGAAATTCAAAAATAATTTTAGTCCTAACTCTCCGGTAAAAGATATTGGGTATTTTGTAGAATTAGTAAATTCTCATCATCATGTCAACTAACTATATATGTTTTAAAACTCGAAAACACCAATACTTTCCGTGATAACTATTCGATATTTGATTATAGACCGTATTAACCTATTGATTTTGGGAAAATACCATAGACTCTTTGTCAATTACTCCATACGTTTTTTTTCAATATCCCAAAAATTTATAGGTTTTACAATATAAAAGTGAATCAAATTACTCTTTAGGCAATTTAGTAGAAGCATAGAATAAGATAGCTTGATGATTTCTAGTTTAAATTTTAGTGAAATTGGCGGCTCTTATTTTCTTGATACTAGTTTCATCTCTATTAAACAAAGTTCTACTCAATGTTACATCAGTAAAAGAATTTAGCCAATCAAAAAATTACGTCATGTCTCAAAGGAAAGAAACGATTCTCAAGATTATGAGCTTAACTCTCCATTAGCCGTAATAATATACTTTTTTTATATCCAGTACTGATACATGATAAATAGAAATTTCTCAGATCTAGCTCAAAGGAAGTCAACGCATTACACTACTATCTACCTTGAAGAGTAAAGATAAAAAATGTTGTTTTGAGAATGAGAAGGCTGTGGAACAGTTGGATGTTGGCAAAAGAGCAGTGTTATGAATAAGTACATCCAGATGGTCACTAGGCTTGTTATTTGTTTGTTTTGGAGGTGAAAAAGTTCCCTATTCCGTCACCAAAGTTGGGAAAAAGCTATTTTTCAATTAAAATCAATTTCAATTAAATGGTATAAGTTTGAATATGTTTTGATCCAAATCTATGTACAATCAACCAAGAATAGAGGATTTTTCTGCGTAAAAAGCTCTTTCGAATGAATGTTGATAGAATGAAAATTGATTTTTTTGCTCAGAAAATTTAAGGTGAATATAGAAACACTACTCATAAGTATGATGATGGTTTTTAAAACTAAATTTAAAAGGGGCAGAGGGAAGATGTTAATTTTTGGTTCATAAGTCACAAGTCTAACTGTAATTAATAATTTTTCTCATAAATTCTAATATGAAAAGTTGTTCCGAGTGCCTAAGAAAAAAACATATTTAACATGTTAAATCATGTGAGAACACTGCTACATGTTCTGGAATTTCAATTTAAAGAAAATGATTTCAATTCTATTGCAGAACAAATTAAAAACCGTTATTTGCAGGAAAATTTTTACATTTTTTTGCAATAAAACATTTAAGACTTGCTTTAAGCAAAATTTTTAAAAACTCTGCCACTGAATCTGATCTAATTCTTTTAATAAATCTGAATCTTATTTTCATAAAATTGAAACAAAAGACTCAAGAATTTCGGAATAAGCTTGTTAAATTTTAAGATCGTAATTGTTAAAGTAAGCTAAGTAAGTAAATGTAGATTCTACATCATAGATTTATCAAAAGTAGAAGTTAAATGATTGAAATTTCTTTGGATTATTCTGGTTATATTGATCAGTAGGCTAGGGTGAATTTTTTTTCTCCGAACAACACACGAGAGGACTTACTTTTCTGATGAATTTCAGTACTCAAATCATGTTTTTGATAAGTTTAAAGCGTGAAAGTCATTCTCCATTATATCATTGCCCATTTTTCCCACATTATCCCACAGACATGATAAAATAACGAAATCAACCATGAAGCCCCTTTTGATGACAAGATTACTACTTTTGAAGATAAAAATTAAGAAACTCATTATACGGGCAAGATATTCCGGATTTTAATGGTTGCGTAGTAAAAATTCATTGAAAATTGAGCGGCGATTTGAGAAATTTTTGATTTTTAAAACCAAATGACATAATGGAGAATCATTTTTGACATATGCTTCAACATAAAATAATGCTTAGAGTTGATAGTTCTATCAGAAAAGCTGGTCCTAATATGAGGTTTAAAATTTCACCCTACCCTATTGATCAGTGTTATTATTAAAGCTGAATTTAAGAATTTATGATATTTTTTTAATATTAAAATTTACTTTACATTATATTAAAATATTAATAATAATTAATTCATTTGTAAATATTGTTTCTTTTAAGAGAAACTTTAAGATTCGAACTCGAGCTTCTATCACAGATTTAGATTTTGAACAAAATGATTTACAACCAATGATTAGGCTCTCAAGAAATCTATTTTTCTATGGAACGTTTTTTTAAAGAACCAGGGTCAATCCCATTCACAGAGGTAGGATACCCGGGTTGTCTAACAGAGCCATCTCGTGTTCAAGTCTTCAATATCTTCATTCCATATCCCTATTTGTGGAACTACTATGGGCATTTTGAGTCACAATATTGGAATTAAGTTTTTTGGGAAGTAAATTATTATATTTATCTTTAAACACTTGATAGCAGTGGCGGTAAAATAAAAAAACTGCTACTCCCCAGAGCTTTACTAAAAAAGATTCTTTATTGAATAAAATACAGTTTTTTCTTATTGTTCATTGTTTTGCTTTCGATTCGTCTTTATTATTATAATACTAAATTGTTCCTATTGTCGCTTCCATTGTATATTCATTATGTCTATGATTTCATGCTTAAATTTTCCTCTGATTTCAGTTTACGAACACCTAGTTTTCTGGATGAGCATGGTAAAATATCAAGAAGAATATTCTTGAAAGATTTAGCAATTGGTCTAATGCATAAACGAGCATGCAAAAAAAATATTGAAGCAATTCTAGATATGTCTGCATCTTCATTAGCTAGTATTCCTCCGAAAAAAATACATTCAAGGGTTAATATAATCTCAAATATCGTCTTATATCACCTACTTGGCACTTGTTCTAAGGAGTATTGAGTTCGTTAAGAATAATTTCAGCAAAATTTATTCCTGAACAAAATGATGTCATTTCTGTCTTTCTATATATTGAAAGGCACTGCAAGTTGGGTTTTCAGTTTTTATCAAATAACTCTATAGTAGAATGGTTTAAGGAACAAAACTATGAAGGAGTGATCCAAAAAAATAATAATCGAAACAAAAATTGATCACATGATTCTAATTAGTAGGATTACAGAAAAAATTATATCCTTCTATTTTGGCAATGGGAGCGAGAGGGTTAAGAAGCACATATCTGAAATCAGCGAAAAATTCTAGTGTGTCTATTCTCACAATGTGTTTTCTTAAGTTGTAAAGAGAGAGGAGATGAAGAGGATAATTTTAAAATTCTAAAGCTGGCTCCATTTTCGTACCTAATAAATCCTATAGAAAAAATTTGGATCATATAAAAGTTATGCGGTTGTATCAGAAAGTAAAGTCCCTATATGATTTCTTAAAAGATATAGAATATGCAAGGTTGGTTTTCACAAAATCCTAATCAACAGTATCTAGAAAGGCATCAAATAACTTGTTAATAACTGAGTTTGTGAATTTAACTGATACAATTGATGATGTCGACCACTATCTTCACTCAGTGGTGAGTTTTACCGAATATTCACACAAACCATGATTTTAGTTTATCTTTTGGTTCTTCTAGAAGCTATTTTAATAATTTAGAAGATAAGCTAGGTCTTTTTGACAATTTTTAAGAATTCTTATGAGTTTTAGATTTCTTTGATTGAATGCATTTTAGAATTTCAATTATAATTTTTTATATACTGCTACTGTTGATCTTGTAACCGAGTGACAAGTTGAAAAAAAAACATTCTCTCAGTCTTATTTTATTATTAAAGTCTTTTAAAATTATGAAAAATCGATGAGAAGTCTTTAAATCCTAGTAAACACGGTATAATTTTCATAAATAATTAGCATCAATTTTAAAAATCTAACTGCCTCTACTCCTGAAAAAATTAAATTTAAAATTTTTTAAATTTTTTGCAGTTATCTGAAAAATCATATGGAAATTTTCTAGATCTGACAACATATTCAAAATCAGCACAAAAATTTCGCATCAATCTCAATTTTGAATTGATTTTTTAATGATCTCAAATCATGTAAAGGTAGACCCAACTGATTAGATATTTGATTGGATTTTTATTAATTTTAACTAAGGATTAGTGTCACCAAAATAGAATTGACCCTTGTCAAAATGAGGACTCATATATCATATGAAAAAGATATCGAAGTAGAAAGAAATGAAATCTTTTATGAGAAGAAAATTTCTTAGCCAAAATTCATACTTTCTGCATTCATAAATGGGATAATTTAATTTTAGTTCTTGGGAATTTGGAAACAGAAATTTAAAAATTCTAGAAACGTTTATTTGCATAAAATGTTTACCAATACTGCATCCAGGGAACATCATTAAAAAATCACGATAGTTTATCCAGAAACTAGACAATACACTAAATAATTCAACAGTGATTTCGGTTTGAGATCAATAATGCGTAAAAATTTCAATGCATGAATTGTGATTTGGTGCGTAACACATATGGGATCCATGCATGCCAGGAAATACATTCTATTCCTTGATTTTATGGAATAATTTATTTTTGGGAATAAGAATAATTCTTGCGAAAATAAATCCTTCAGATTTAACTGACTAAAAGCTAGGGTTCACCTAATTTGAGTTTTAAATTTATGCCAGTTTTAGCAAGACAAATATTAAATAAACTTTCAATAACCAACTTCAAAAACGTAATAAAATTTTTTAAAATCTCTATAGCCCATAGATATACGTAGCAGATTTAGATCAAAATTTTGACATGCTCTCAATATGGCAACATTAATTAGGTTTCCTCTAATTTCTTATACATAAATTTCTTAAATTCGATTTCTAATGTAAATGACAACTTATCTTTAATAAAGATTCTTTATGGTGTATTTTAGATGCAATGTAAAGGTAATTGATATGAAGTTGGGAATCTATGATTTTTACAGAAATCTCGATGTTTTCATCAAGAATTCGAATTTGTTAAAATGTTTTGAAATCCTACTCATGTTGCCCAATTTTACCAGTTGAAGAAAAAAATTCTTTAAAAAATTTTAACCATTTTTCAAATTCCCATTTGGCGCCAAAATCCCATTTTTTCGAACTTTGAGCTGAAAATTTAATTTTTTAATCTGCTTGATTTTTTAATCTAATCTTGATCCTGAAAAACCTCTTTTGATCAACCTCCAACTTTAAAATCAATAAAAATTTTCGGTTTAACGTTCGGATTTTGGCGCCAAATCAAAATTTGAAAAATGGCCATATTTTCCATTAAAAATTTTTTTTTCAGAAATGTTTTCTTCAACTGGTAAAAGTGGGTAACATGAGTAGGATTTCAAAAAATTTAATAAAATTCGAACTCTTGATGAAAATATCGAGATTTCTGTAAAAATCATAAATTCTCAACTTCATGTCAACCATCTTCAGATAAATTTATTGCGATTAAAAGTTTGTCTATTTCAATAAATGTTGTCTTCCAAAACTTTTATTTATAAGCCCTATATTTGAGGCTAAGCTCTACATGGCATCAGACTCACTTACATTTCAATAGTTAAGGTTTGTGAACCTAGTAGAAATTTCGTTGAAATAAGATGGAATTCTTTCAAATAGTTATGACCTAGATAATCACTCCATTATGAAGACCAGTTGGCCTATCTAAGCGGAATTGGTTATATTTGTTGATACAGGTATGGTTTAAATTTATTTTCACCCTGAGCCAAGTTTCTGTGAAGTAAACAAAGTCAATATCGAAACAAGTTATTTGATTTCTGGTAACTTATTAGCTTGAATCATGATAGTGGAGAGATCTCTGACAATATAGATACCATCAAGGATAGGAGAATCTGAAAGTTTCGATATGAGATAATTAACAGGGCTGTTGCATTTAACCTTAATTCTTCTGGGGCGATTTTCAATTGATTTGCCAAATTTACTAATATCTTTGATGCTAGGAGGTTGAATGTTACCTTGAAGATTTCACTTTTGACATTGTCAGTATTAGCATCCTCATTTTGATTGTACACGATAAAGTTATTTTTCCTTTTGATTTCATCTTCGAGACCAGCGATAATGCGCTTTTCAGCAAAAATCATTGATTTAAAATCATTATTAGACATTTTAGAGAGTTTATCACGGTCAGTAGATTTGAGAAACGGGAAATCAAATGGGTTAGGTATAGATGAGAGTTGTCTTAATGAGACATGATTGATGTGAACAATTTAACTAATAGAGCCAAAATCTCCTAATTTTTATTTTGTCCTCACTTAAGGCTATGTTTTTGTATGAATTATTCGATCATCAATGAAATGAAAGTATAATCAAACATTCATGAACCAAAAAATCCTATGAATAAAAAAGTTTCCTTTTCAGATCGTTTTTTGCTGTTGAATGTTTTAAAATAAAATTTCGGTTCTATTATTTCACCATCCAAAATATAATCTTTTCCAAAAATTAACTCAAGATATCTTACTCTATTGAATAACTTGTAAGAGTAAGAGTTTTGTACTTACTAAAAATTGAATTCCTGAAATCTACTCCTAATAGATATGTTACCGTTAATCTTTTTATTCTTGATAGTCTTATAATACAAGTGATAATGAAAAAAATTCATAGTTGGACCACTAACATGTTATTCTTGAAACCTGGTAACAAGTTTATCAAACTATTCTGTTAGTCTAAAGATTACCTGACAGCCTTAAAACTATCAGAGATTCCAGTTAATCTTGATACTAGGTTTCAAGAATAGCATGTCCAAATATTAATTTCTACTAATTATCAGTTGTATAATAAAATCTGGCGTCTAAAATTGTGTCACCTGGCGTGTCTAAGACTAGTGTGATTAAGATGATGTCTGTAGATTAAGATTTTCTGAGCGCTCACCTCGCAAAAATAATCCGAGTTGACTTAATATCTCTAACCCTAAGTAGTCTTAAGTCTATCAAGAGTAACAAATTTATAAAATTATTTTCTTCGATTCTTTCTGGCTGAATTTTTTGAAGTTTGAGTTTTGACTTCTTTCTCATCATCCTAATACATGGTCCGTATCAGGCATAAAGATTCAGAATCAGAGAAAAATGATCTAAAATTAGTTTTATAATAAAATTTATTAAAACTTAGGTCAATATTAGGATTCTCAGCCATGGTCATCCAAACGTTTCGACGGTGATTGTCTTCACACGCCTTCTTCAGTGGTACGACGAGTTTATCAAAAACAAAATACTACTTATATACTTTCATGAATTCATCCCTATCAGTTTTGTCCAATCAGATGAGAGAAAAGAATAATACAAGAGGCTGACCTATGATAATAAAGTATTGATAATCAGAAAAGAATAGGGGTATAATTTTTCATCAGATTTAATTTAACTTCCTTCTTTTGCCAAAAAGCTGAATCCAACACTGCTCAATGTTCACTTCACCAACATTTCCATTAAAAGTATCATTATTGCCAATTTCTAGAGCTTCATGAATCAGCCTCTTTCTAAAGTTTTTTTGTACACTAAGAATTTTAACCTCCTCAAAATTGATTTTATGCTCATTATTGTTTAGAATATGTTGAAAAACATGTGATTTATTATCGTTTCTTAAAATACTGTTCTTATGTTCTTTAATTCTAGTCTTAAAATTTCTGCCAGTTTGACCAATATAACTTTTATCACAGCTACACTTTAATCTGTAAATACCACAGCCTTCAAGGATGTTATTTTCATTTTTGGAAATTGTATCAACAAGACTTATATTATTTTTAAAAACAACCTTAAAATTATATTTTTTATAAATTTTAGATAACAAAATATTGAGTGGGCTATGTTCTAAAACAATAATTTTTTTAGTGTCTAAATTTTGATTTTTAATGTTTTTAGGTGAATAAAATTTATTAAAAATCTCTTCCTTAATTCTATCGATCATTTTTGTAGGGTAGCTATTTTTATTAAAAATTAATTAAAATTAATTTATTTTTCATAAATTACAAATTCCGATGCGACTGTGGACCTTCTTATATATATATTTCTTACAAAATTTGTAAAATATTATTCTCAATGAATTCTTAACTTTTATCATTATTTATGTGTCACTACTGATGAACCATAAAGAAATGTACATTTGGTGAATAAAACTTTTTCTCCTATAACTACAAATATGATTTTAAGCGGATTTTCGGACGTTTTTGATAAATTACGTGAATCATATCAACGTCAAAATAAGTGTTATGGCAAAAATGTTATAAATTTATTGCATACTGAATTCTATGAAGAATATACATTGTACATGTATATCTCAGCAATCATGCCCTTCAAATGTTTGGCGTGACGCCCGATTCAGTAACGAGAAACTTAACGAACCAGCTGCGAAGAACTTAGTCATCAAATGGAACCTGAACCTCAGAAATAATACAAAATCTTTCAGCTCTAAAGCAAATGTCAGCTTGAGCTTCTTATTTGGAAAGATTAAGTAAAATGATTTCATGGATTTCATCATTTCACAGAATAATAATGACTCGAAGAAAAAAGACAAGATGTTTTCAGTGCATTAATCCTAATGATTATTCAAAAGTTTTATGTTAGATATGTGCACAATAAATTGAAAATTTAGTTGGGATCCGTTGGACCCCATTCGTCCAATCACGTTATATTTTCTTATATCCGTATGAGAGTTAAAATAGATTAGATTATTTATCTAATAAAGTAGGTATTGATAGTCTTTCCATATAATTATCCAATGTTTATTCAGATGCATTCTTATTGGTCAGTATTTCAATGAGATCAAGAGTTTGTATTCTTTCCAGGGATTATTCGTCTAGAGGTATGATAGTGATAAATTTGTCTCAAACTCTGTAGTAGCATGATTATGGACACTGCTGTCGACATTTCCAAAATATCCGGTGATGATCTTTTAAATATCGTTTCAAATTGTTTCCTTCAGAAAAAAAACAATACCCCTGTACCAAAGAACAGAGTTAAATTTACGAATTTCGAAGATGTCGAAGTTTTTATCAATATTTTCATCGTTATCATTATAATCAGCATTGGAATTATTGGAAATATCATAAGTGGAGTTGTTCTCTCATATGAAAGAAACAAAAATGTTACAATTTTCATACTTCTCTGCCTGATCGGTACTGACAGTTTATTTTTAATCATATGTTTCCATTTCCAGTTCATGTATTCAATCGCAAATGTCAATAGATGGATAAGATATTTATACTTTTACAATCAAACTTTACCATTCTCCTATGCCATTGGAATGTGGGTAAGGACAATTCGAAATTGGACTGTAGTTCTAGTCTCAATTGAACGATATTTGGCCATTTGTCAACCATTGAAAACTGCAATTATCTGGACAATGAAAAAGGCAAGAAATTGCTTTTTGCTCATAATCTTTGTCTCTTTCATCATCAACATTCAGCAATATTTCTACGTTTTCCCTTTCTATGTCAATTGTCAGGGATATTCGGAATACTACAACAGAAATATTTCCCTGGAGCATATCTATATTGGTAAACATCCCTTTTTTAGACAAAATCGAAGGGTTCACTTAACTCTGATAATAGTTCATGCGTTCCTCATTATTATAATACCCGTGACAATGCTAGTCATTATGAATATTAAATTCAGGAGTAGTCTCAAGAATGCTTACATTGAAAGAATGCGTTTATTCGATAATATCAATGGGAGAATTCATCTGGCCAATTTTAAGCAGCAATCTGATCGGCATAGCAACAAAATTGCGAGCTCAGTTGATAAAAAAATGTTCGAATTCAACAAAATCATCATTGGTGTTGTTGGATTTTATATCATTTGTGAAATACTTGCCTTTCCATATCAAATAATCCGAATTAATGAAAGTCAAGGCCAGATAAAAAAAATCCTAAAGCCGATCAATAATCTTCTAGTTTGTGCAAATAGCAGTGGAAACTTTTTTATATATGTTTTTCTTGGCAAACGATTCCGGCATAATTTAAAGAAGATATTTCGGAAAAATTGTTATCTCTATCGGATTAACAAAGTTAGATTTGGAAGTAGTACTGTGTATCTTCCAAAGATTACCACAGAAACAAACCGTGATAGTGTAAACTATTTGTATACACAATGAGTCTTTTTTTAACAAGAGACCAAAAAATCATTTAACAATGGAAAGAAACATGAATTCGAAGGACAATTTTTTACATATTTTGAGAAAGTTAACATTATTTTTGCATTATCATAGAAATCTTGATTTTTTTCTGAATGTACTCGGGAAGAAACGAAGACCAAGACAAAATTTCCAGTTATATGAGGACAGATATTTTTGATATGAACCTTAAAACGAGTTTATTAAATTTAATGAATAAATTTTCAAAATAAATATCAAGCAATTTTTTGAAATTTTGACACATAGTCGGCGCCCGCTAATAGCTTATAAATTTTTTGACTACCATCCTTTCATTATTGTTTTCAAAATATTAATTAATTTCCAGAGAATTATTCGACATTCTTTAGACGAGTTCGAATTCTTCGTCTAGTGGTTATCTGAAATTTCAGTATCGATTCGATAAAAAATTTTGAGCTCAAAGATTGGAAAAGTGAAAATAGTTAATTCCCATCTTCATGTCAATTAGGTTTAGATATTAGTAGAAAATAGAAAAATAATAAAAACTAATTAATTAATGATGAATCCTTGTGCATTTATTCTGTTCTTGAAACAGTTTTTTTCTTATCTTATATTAGTCATTCTGATTCGATCTGTACCACTAAACCGTATTGAACTCGTTCGTTTAGTGTGAATAAAATAAAAAATTAAATCTGAATTTTGAATGGAGAAATTAATTCGTCATCTTGACTTGGACATTTTTAATAATTACACCCTTTAAAATGTAAAATGATAACATACTCTTATGGTTATTTCACATGATTCAGTTGAAAAACAAATCATCTTTTATTTAATTTTGAACTTGAACCTGTTGAAAGTAATAACCCGGTAAGAAAATTTCTAGTGAATATTCAAATAAACGGAGGAACTGATTGAAAATCTTTGTTGGGAATGTATGTAAATTTATCCAGCTTCATATCAACTAGAGGTATGTCACGATAAGTTGAAAACAGATAGTTCCTTCAAATATTTGACATTTATATGAAAGGTAAAAAGATCCTAATTAACTACCACATTTACTTAATTCCTAATAGCTGATGATTTATGTATTTTCGCCAAGAAAAGCTTTATTTCTGAACCGATAATTCTTAACTGTATAATCTTCTCAAAAATATACAGTCTTATTCAAAGTCTTAGCGAACGTAAACTAATGAGCTCATAATTTATGTTTTTCTAATCAGACATGTCTGGGATTTTTTTAAATTTGAGCCAGCCGAGAATAAATAATTTCCTGATTTTCAGAAAAAATTCCAAGATTGAGTTCATACAGCTATTCTCGATGATATTGTGAATTTATATTTTTTTTTTCATCAACGTTTTGAGATTTTCTGGAAACCCATTCACCGATTTAACTCTTTATATCCCAGTGAACAAAACACTTTTTTGAGGTGAAAGATACTTTTTCTATTCCTCATTAGAAAGAAAATTTATTAAGCTACAATAATAGGTAAAACACATAAGGATAGCTTTTCACTGATTCTAACTGAAGTATGAAGAAGGATGATTTTTTGAAAATCTAGTTAAATATTTAGAACTTTTTTATAACACTATTTGCTGAGGCATGAATAAAAAGTATCGTAAAAGAATAGCTGTAGATTTTAGATATGCCATCGCCTCCTCGATATCTCTCATAGTTGTACTAAGTGATAAATATCGATCCTCTTCTGAATTAAAAATGAACTAAATGTTACATTGATTAAAAAAAAAGAATCTGATGGGTCTAGTCTAAATTGGAAAAACCTTCGTCCCGTATTTTTTATTGAACCTTCTATATAATTGGTTTGAAATATTCGTATAACTTCGTATACGTCCGGAAAACTCGTAAAAGTATTCATCATTATAAAGAGTAAATATTTATTGAAAAATACGTATTTCACCAGGTTTCTTCAGTTTCAATTCCTGGGTTAAGTCATTAAATTTTTTTGGTTAATAATAAATTTCATTGAATTATAAAAAGAATGAATATTTGTACTCCAACTGATGAAAACTGAAATCTTTTTTCTCTCTCATTTAAGATCTTCTCTATTCTATATAGGGATCTGCTATTCGAAACGTAAAATGACTTTCATGATATATGAGATGTACCTGAAAAGCATATCATAGTATGATATAATATACCATGATATATTTTTTCTCTTGCTTTAGATTCCTGATTTCCGCGAATATATTATCATTTTGCTGACTAATGTCTTGCATTTTGTGGGTAGAAGACGAAAATAGATTCTGGGTGAATATGAGCTCTTTATTTTCGTCGGTTCTCATCAGACCCTACACCGACATATGTATTTATACAGAATATTAATCAATGAAATGTGAAAGTTCGTATGGGCCAATCAGAGCATTTATTTGTAACCGGTTGGAGGGTGGAGAGGTTAGTTGGGTAGATTTCTGATTGTTGGAACAGTGTTGGTGTTACACCTTACTATCTCTTTGTTTCTATTCCTCTGGACACCTTGGAGATAGTTTTTCGACTCTTCCCTTTTTATTTTTGTTGCTTGGGTGAATTCGAAGCACATCTTTTCCGTACGGGGTTTGATGATCTTTTTGTAACTGTGGGTTGGGAGTAGTATCTTTTCTTATAATCTGTTGCCAGGTCATCATTGGTGAGTTGTTCCTCTGCTGATGCGGAGTGATCGTTGTTGTTGGGCCCATATTGTCTTGTTTTCATTTTGGGTTGGGTTTAATGTTTGTCTGGGGTTAGCCGAATGGGGAGGGGCTTGGTCATCATTGGCGAGTTGTTCCTCTGCTAATGCTAATATATTTTTTCATTATTTCATGATATATTTTAAATTATTTACGTTTACATCTCACTTCATGATATATATTTCATATTATACGATTGTAATCTTTAAAAGGGAAAAATAATGACAATGATATAATTTCAAAGCCATAATTATAGATTTTGAATCAAAAGTAAACTTTAATTCTAAATGCTTAGGAATTTATTCAAAAAAATTATCCATATTACATCTAATTGAAATCATTTTTTTTGATATTTTCATAACATAGTTTATTTCTCTGCTTGTTAACAATTCTACCAGCAATACTGAAAACTCGCTCTGATGCACAAGAAGTAGCTGGAATGCAATATATATTCCTTTACCTTTATTACCAATATCTTGGAAATGTTTCCAATAAGGGCTTCTTTTAGAATCAGGCATTCTATAGAACACGTTTTGGGGTCTGTTTAATGCTTACTAAGGAAATGTGACTTTCAATGAATAACGCTGTAAGGTTTAATATTATTGGTTGTTTTCGAACATATATATCTGATATGTGTGGAATATCTCATGAAGTAATTTTTTAGCATTTCATGATATGTAATTAGCATTAATGATATAATTATAATTATAGCATGAGATATAGTGATTGTTCATTTAATACCTGTATATGAAATGAGATAAAACATATCATATCATATGTCATTTTTTACGTTTCGAATAGCAGATCCCTAATTCTATATTGATAAATTATATTAATGTGAGATTAATTTAACCTCTTAAGGTTGAATTAAAACATTATCAATATCTTTATTCGATAATATAAAGCTAATTAATATGAAGATGGGAATTTATGATTCTTTCAAAATTATAAATTTTTTCATCAAGAACTCGAATTTGATCAAGATTTTTTAGAATCTAGATCGTAGGTTCCACTTTCAGGATCTGAAGATAAAAAATTTGAAAAAGATCAAATTTTAAGAAAGTTATGGCATATTTCAAATCTTGCGATGGCGCTGATTTCCCATTTTTTTGAACTTAGAGTTGAGAATTTTTGTTGATTTTAAAGTGAGAGTGATCAAAAGTTAATTTTTAGGATCACGATTAGTCAAAGAAACCGATTATGACTATAAAAATTTCAATGGACTCGCCAATTTCCAGGAATCTGGAATCATCAAAATTTCATCGATTTTAAAGTAGTGAAAATGTTCAAAAAATCAAAATTCGATTTTCACACGAAGATGGGCGGATTCTCAAAATCTGAATCAACATATCTGATTTCTTCGACTAATCGTGATCCTAAAAATTAACTTTTAATCACTCTCTCACTTTAAAATCAACAAAAATTATCAACTCAAAGTTCCATCGCTAGATTTGAAATATGCCATAACTTTCTTAAAATTTGATTTTTTTCAAATTTTTTTTCGATCTAGATTCCAAAAAATCGAATTTGATCAAGATTTTCTGGTGAAAAAATTTATAATTTTGTAAAAATCATAAATTCCCATCTTCATATTAATTAGGTGTATATACACTGTTTAATGATCGAATCAGGAGAAATTGATGAAATGTTGGTGCTTATTCATAGTAGACAAGCTATGGATGAAATATTTCTCCACCTATACTACTCTTATCAGTTAACTGGATACATAATAAAGTTGAAGGAAATTTTCCGAAATTGCCCATCGATATGTTAAATTTAATCTTCAAGTATTTTAATATAATCCCACCAAATTTCCCTTAATGCTTCAGAAATAAGATAAACAAAATTGGGAAAATTTCAAATTAAAAACGTTTTATTTTCATAATTTTAACTTGAATTCCCATTATTTCTTATAAAAAAGTTTCAATGATGACTTAAATCGTATTGAAAAAAAATATTCTGAGGTTGCTGGCTGAAAGTCATGCTGGGGTTAAGAAAAAACGATGTTTTTGGTGAATAAAGTTTTATTTTCGTCGGTTCTCTTCGGACCAAACACCGACTTGTTATATTTATAATAATGACTTAATTCATATTGAAATTATCATTTTGCTGACTAATGTCTTGCATTTTGTAGGTAGAAGACGAAAATCTAAAGCAAGACATATTGAAATTGTTTTTTCAATAGTTAAAAAGGAAATTTCTCTTAATTCTCATGAATATTATAATTTTGATCGGTCAAAAAACGTTTTTAATTTGGAAATTTTCACAATTTTTATCTTAATTCAGAAGCATAAAAAGGTATTTTTAAGCGAAATTTGGTAGGATAATATTAAAATACTTGTAGATTAAATTTAATACATATTTGATAAAAACTGTGTTAAATAAGAATATAAATATAAACAGACCATAACAGTAAAATAAACAAGGCCTGACGAACCATAAAAGAAATAATTTTGTAAAAGTTACTATAACAGAGAAAATTTTTTAGAAAAACAAACCATAATAAAACTGTGTTATTTGACTAACCATTACGGAAATAATCATTCTCAGACAGACCAATTTAAGAGAATACCATGTCCGATAGACCATAATGGTAAAGACCCCTTTTGGCTAATTTCGTCCAAGTCTAATACTTAACGCCTCGAAAACACACTAGCCTAGAAATTTTTTTTTCTGTAAGTAATCTTTCTCATATGTTTGATTTCATTGTGATTTTTACAAAAAATTATTGAAAAATAAGTTTCCTTTCGGAATAATAACAATGATGAGGGAATTTCCTGTCAAGAATTTTTCCTATTATATCAAAGTGTTTTAAATATATTCAAAGAAAAGAGAAACATGATATCTCTGTGTAATAATTAACGTTATCTTGTCTTTTTATGATCAACTTTAATTTTTTCATTAACTCACAATTAAAAAAATTAAAAATCAAAACCAAATATCCTCATTATTCATATTTAAACAAAAATTCAATATTAAAAAAAAATAACTAACCTCAAGAAAAATGTTAGATCAAGTTACTTAATCTAAATTCCATGTTTTTTTAATATCATGAGTGCAGAAGTTTCTTGAGTACTGATAACTTTCTTAAATTTAGTTTATTCTTTTTTACTCTATATAGATCTATACCTTTTTCAGGTCTAGTTCGTAGAATGAAGAAGTCAATTTTGCATTTTTTCATTTTGTATTTGTAAAACTCAATTGTCTTTTTACTATGTAATTAAGGCTGGAAAAAAACAAAATTGAATTAATACTTCACACTGTAGATTGATTGTGGTTTTTTTTCAATTATGCACTCGAAAGAGTAACACGGGTGGGGGCGGGGTCGTACGAACTTGACCAGGTTTAACTTTTCTGGAATAAAATTTTGTGCTGATTTCAGATCTGCTTTCAGAATTTCGCTAGCGTTAATATTTTGGCCGCTATGGCCAAAAAACCAAAAATTGCTAATTTTGAGTATCTCAATGAACTTAATTGATATTATTGGTAAGAAAACATAGGAATCCGAAATTGATTTTATTTTCATCAGACAGAGCGTAAAATTTCGCGTTGATTGATGGGTAATACGCGAATTTAGCAATCTCGCAAAGTTTTTAAAAACGCGCGTCAAGTTAGAAAAAATTGAAAAATCCTTAAAAAAATGGAGGTTATTAAGCTTTTTCCAAGCCAGAATTTTTATCAATTTTCATTTCTGAATTCTCAATTCCTATTTTTTCATATTGATGAAACTAATGAATCAGTTATTTTTTAATGAGATTATAAACATTCTTCATTCAGGCTTGTACAATAATGAAAAAAACACTCCCTTTAAATTTTTCACCAAGATTGTAAAAAAATAAAAAATACATTCCCATGAGGGTTTTTTTACTCTCGAACTCTTACATCATTGGTGTAATTCCCAACCAATCAGTGTTATGGGAATCTCAAAGGTTAAATCAGTTCTATAGTCAGAATCAAAAACTAAATATGAATGCTAGAATATTTGTATGTGGAAACGACAAAGAAAAATTTTGTTATATTTGTGGCTACTATTTTGGTAACAGAAGAATGTACCTGATAGATCCTGACTTGCAAAGAATGATCTCGGATTACTTTGGTCTAGCAATCAATCCAGGAAGAGATTTTTCTCCTTCATCAATTTGTAGATCATGCAGTTGTATTGTAAAGAAACCACAAGGCCGAGCTTACAGGAACAGAATAAAAGCCTGGGCACCGCCGTTCAATCATTTGGAAAAGAATTCATTGACAGTCAGTCTACAGAGGATAGCGCCAGTCCTAACTTTAATGAGCCGTCAGTCATGGTAAAAGTTACTCAATCCTTCTTAGACGAAACAATCCGAATGGCAAAACTTTCCAAAAAATGGCAGTTGATGTGGGTAGGCATATATTGAGTGGTAGAATTAATGGAGGAGGAGTGAATTTCTATCATTATAAGAATAGAGATATTTATTTTAGACCTTATTTTTCGTTTGAAGATGATCTTTCATTCTGTAATAATATTCCTATCCCTATCGTAAACATGATTTGATCAATTGATTTCATTGAAAACAATAACCAAGCCACTCTGTCTCAATGTAAAGAAATGATTCATTCCAAATTTCGTATTTCAGTGGCTATTTCTACGATACATAATTGGTTGGATTGAGAAATGTACTCTCTAAAGGATATCAGAACTATGCCTATTGGGATGAACTCTCATGAAAATAAAATAGCCAGGAGAGAGTATGTAAGCAATGTAATTGAGGACAGATCTGCTGGACGTCACTTAATATGGGTAGACGAGAGTAATTTTAATATATTTTGTAAGCGAAAAGAGGGAAGATCAATCGTTGGGACAAGAGCCAGAGTGATTGAATCTAATTGTAAAGGCCAAAATCTTCATTGCATTCGTGCGATATCTATGAAACAGATTGTACATTTTCCATTAAAACGAGGAAGTTTAAAAAAACCTCAATTTTTAGACTGGATGCTTGAGATGATTAATGAGGCAAGACAAAAAATTGTCACCTATGACAATTATCATTGATAATGCGCCAGTCCACAGTGCAATTGAAAATGAAATTAAATTTGAAAATGTGAGAATTCAGCGTTTAGCTCCAAATTCTTTTTTATTGAATCCTATTGAAATAATTTGGAGCATATTCAAGTCTGAAGTTAAAAGATTGCTAACAGCTCAGAGACCGAAGATATTGGCCTAGCAACGCAATAACGGCAATCTTACCATTCAAGAATTTAGGCTAAGAAGGTTAGAACTTATTGCTGAGAATGCTAAAGCATCAATAACAACAGATAAAATTTTTCGGCAACTTTTTATATCGAAAAATTTTATATTCCTGCTATGAATTTAGAAGATTTAATTGAATAGTTATAATAGTTAAAACTACAATCAATCTACAGTGTGAAGTATTCATGTTAATTCAATTTTGTTTTTTTCCAGCCTTAATTACATAGTAAAAAGACAATTGAGTTTTACAAATACAAAATGAAAAAATGCAAAATTGACTTCTTCATTCTACGAACTAGACCTGAAAAAGGTATAGTATTTAATAGGCTAGTCTCAGGAGTAAATTTTCATGTTGTAAATTATACGTAAACCCTTCATAAATCATAAAATCTTTCTGCGGATATTAAACAGCTTATGCATAGATTTTCTCTCTACAATCAACTATAATATAAATCGTGTTGCTTGCAAAAGTTCTTGCTAACAAGCCAGATTTCGTCTCTTACTGAAAGATATTTAAATTTACCAACGTTAGACTATTTATTTTCAGATTCTTTTTGCGCATATTTATTTGATCATAAACTCAGAGGATAATGAAAAATGTTTTGAATTATATCGGCTATTGTACAGACTTCATTCTCACGCAATAACGAAGACAGACATTGTATCAGCGAATGTGAACATATTGATTTGAGAATAAGAATTTATAATTAGTGTTGCAGAAAAAAAGATCTGATCTTGTGAGGATATGTGTGAATAAACAAGTAGAATGAATTCAATTTAAAATGTATTGATTTGAACATGCGTTTTCGAATCTACTCAAGAGTAGCCAGTTGAAAGTTATTATTAGTAAAGCCCACAGATCGATTATTGAGTTAAAAATCTTAACATTAACCTGAAATATATAAGATTTTGATTTATATTACATTTTATCTGTATGTCAAAAGTCTTGTGTCACAGTCTATGAAAAATGCATGAGCAATTATTTTTCTAACGAATAAGAGTTCAATATTGATAAGTAAGAATTTTCACTGGTTGAGTTATATTGGGTCCCCAAGAATAGTCTAGAGCACAGCTAAATTTTTAAAACTATCAACAGTCCTTGAACAGAGAGGATTCTAAATATTATAAAATCAATTCTCAGAAATATCTGAGAACAAAGGTACAAATCCTCAAGAAATTCATGGGGGTAAATAATTAAAGTCGGGGTAAAATATTATTAAATGTCAAGAGGTGTGCCCACTAAGCCATCCCGATTAATTACACTGTGTGTCAAAAAAAATAGGTCTCGGAGTAATAGGGTTTCAAGACCATATTCTGATGCAAAATTTGACGCTGATTTCGAATCTGGTCTCAGAATTCCGTTATCATGCTTCGTTTGGGAGAAAATCTCAAAATTTCAAAAATGCCATTTTGCATATAATTGAGCCTCAAAATTACATTAAATTAAATTTGAAAATTAATTATACCGGAATAAAATTAACATTAATTA
>SSNU01000214.1:165155-184788 GCA_012064415.1 Gyrodactylus bullatarudis
AATCGACGCAGAATTTATTGTTCTATTAATTAATGTTAATTTTATTCCGGTATAATTAATTTTCAAATTTAATTTAATGTAATTTTGAGGCTCAATTATATGCAAAATGGCATTTTTGAAATTTTGAGATTTTCTCCCAAACGAAGCATGATAACGGAATTCTGAGACCAGATTCGAAATCAGCGTCAAATTTTGCATCAGAATATGGTCTTGAAACCCTATTACTCCGAGACCTATTTTTTTTGACACACAGTGTTATATATACCTTCTCTTCCAGAAATGTTGGAGTATTTCTAAATACATTTTAAAACTTAGCTTTCAATTCTTAAAATACTTATGTATTGGGCTAAACATCTTTAGAGGAAAAGTGGTTCTATCGTGTAGACTAAAAATTTCAAGGTCTTGTAAGTTGTTCATAGTAGCTTTTAGCGCTTTCGACTTCAGCTAATCTATACTTATAAGTTAGCATATGAAAATCTAAATATAATTAAATTCAGGAATGATTTTCAAATAAGATTAACAAGTGTTTAAAAAATCCGAAAACAAAAATGGAGTTAGCCTATTTAGAATTAATTAAAATTTTAACAAAAGAATTATATTTTTAATGAGATATGTACATTTCGCCAGGTCTCGTCAGTCTCAATTCCTGGTTAAATATTTTATAAAAATGAAAAATTTTGAATGAAATTGTAATAGTATTCTTTTGAGCAACTCCAATTGATGAAAAACCAAAAAACTTTTCTAGTAGGTAGAAAAGAAAAATTAAAAATCAATTGGGCCATGGCAGTTTCAAATTGTGTGTATGGTTCTTTTGAATGCACAGATTTGGGTCTTCCTTCATAATGCAGAACTTTTCCCTGATTTTAAGGTCCGTCATTTGATCGCTTGAATTTTTAAATATAATTCTGAAACTTCTTTCATCCGCATCTGTCAATGTGTTTCTTAATTGATGAGCTGTTCTTATTCAAGTGCTCATTGATCCTAATTCCTAATCTTCTTTGCGTTCTACCTATATGCCTAGCTCCACATGATGCTTCAAAGCAGTGAATGAGATTCGATTGTTCCGATTCTTTCAGCTTGTCTTTAAGTTGAAATTTGAATAGACTTGTGGTTTTGTATACAACCTTCAATTTTATATCACTATAATGTTCATTCAATTTTCTTCTTAATTCGAAGCTGTATCCGTCTCCTTTAAAATTTAATTTCATGAAAATAGGGATAGCACCTTCAGTTTGTTCTTCTTCTACTGGTTGTGTTGCTTCATCTTCCAAAACTTTTTGTAAATATTTTTGAACGAATCTTTCAGGGTATCCGTTTTCTTTCAGTCTTTCTCGGATTTCATTAATCTCATTTAATACTTCTTCTTTACTAACTATTCTTTTGACCCTTTTCACAAGTCCTATTATTAATCCTGATTTATAACTGGAACAAAAACTCGAGAAATGTAAATGTTTCTTTTTAAACCCCCGTCTGGTTTTCTTGTCAACTTTACATCTAAGAAACTTATCGAGTCTTCTATCTCCTGTTCTTTTGTGAATTTGATATTTCGGTGGATCAGATTCATTTCCCTGAAGAATTCGGCGGTGGAAGCTTCTTGTTTCAAAACAATGAACGTATCATCTACATATCTGACATACATATCAGTGTATCGTTCTATTAAATCTTCCATCCTGTTCTTTTCTAAATATCCTAAGAAAATATTTGCCAACAACGGACTGAGTGGAAATCCCATAGCTATCCCGTCTTTTTGGATGTATAACTGATCCTGGAAAATTAGCCTGTTAGAATTAGGCTTCTATTCTCCCAGACAGTATCCATTCTTATTTATTACATAATTTTTTCGTGTTATAAACTAAAGGTTGTAAGTTAGTGTGAAGACTTTTCTAAAACATTAAATGGAATTTTCCTTTTGTAAATTATCTTAATTTTAAAGTATAACTAGACCTAATTGACATGAAGATGAGAAATAACTCTTTTTACAACTGCTTCAAATCTTTAATATCGATAAAAATTTTGGTTCGAAAGTTGAAAAAGGGGAAATTTGGTGCAAATCCAAAAATGGCCTAATTTTAGTCAGATTGAATATTTTTTTAATTTCCAACTTTTTCAATTATGGAATTTGAAAAATAAATTATTTCCTGTCTTTCCGAAGAAAAATATTGAGTTTTTTGTAAAAAAAGTGAATTCTTATCTTCTTCATGACAATTAGGTTTATAAAAGCTGATTTTAATCAAGATGGTTTTAATTTCACGTTATATTTATTATAGATTTAGACATTTTATGGGAAAAGACACATTTTATGCACAAAACTGAAAGAATTCTTAGTGTTAGTATGAAGGAATCCTATATTTTATGATATCTTAATTTTTTCATTAATATGATACTGATTTAATTCAACTATAATAAAATTAAATCTATTGAAATTAAGTTAAAATAAATAAATCATTATACTGAAATGTTAGATTCTGTTCAATTTGGCTTCTTAAAAAAATATTATTTAGTGAAAAGTTATTCTTTTTTGGATATCTTTTGAAGAGTATGCCACATGGCGATTGGTTTCCTCGGGGATTTGAGCATTTCATTCCATTGCTTTTGTGTTGAAATCAAATCGGAATCACCATTAAACTCAATTGAACCGAGAGTGTACTTGATTTTTAGTGCATTTCGATATTTCATACTACAGAATAAGGTTTTATGTGCCAATAGAACATTCTTTGTTTGAAATTCCAAAGTTTCATTAAAGTATGGATCTCTTGTATGCTTTTTAATTGAGCTGTGATGACTTTGAATGCGCTTCTTTCCATCAAATAATTTTATGCTCATCCATACTTCTGGTAGATCTTTATTGTTGAGGCCGGGTAGGCGTAGTTTTTTCGCCTCCAATATTGTAACAAAGAGTTTATTATCTTCAGGTGATTGACGTAGTACAATACAAACATCTCCCAAACCAACGTATTCAGTTGGACACTTCAAAAGTTTGGCATTCTCTTCCGATGTTGTGCCCAAGAATGTTATTAAATCTTTTGTTGATAGATCAACATTACACTTTCCAATTTTGATATCATTGCTTAGATTATCACGATCAAATACCTCAAAATATAGGGAGGTTGTTTTAACCTCGGATATTTTAAAGTTGAATGTCTGCGCCCAAGCTGGGTCTCGAGTGTTTTTGACAACTTTGGTATCGCATGGTTTATTCTCACCATCCTTTGTAGTGACGACGAGACGACAAAACGGATTACATTGACGGTCACTGTCCGTGACCAAATCTCGACCTTCGACAATGCATACTTTGAGATTCTTCTTTTTAATATCATATTCGAGAGTGTACTCAATTTCTCCAACGCATTCATCTTTTCCGAGGCTATCCTTAAATCCTGGTATTTGATCTTTAAATAGTCCCTTGGACTTTGGGCGTTTCTTCTTTTTAGCTTCCTTTCTTGCATTTCCTATCCAGACGCATGTACAACAGCAACAGATCAATAAAAACAAAATAACAATTCCAATTAATACTAGAACAAATATTAGTAAACCTTCATTGTCGATATGAAGAATTTTGCCGATAGACGCAAGAAACGCGTTACTAATAGTACCAGTCTTTGTTGACTTCCCTGTAGTGGTTCTCGTGCCATCCATCTAAACAATTTCTTTCTAGTATTTTATTTTAATCTTCTTTTACTGTTACGAGACGTTTCTTTCAATCGAAATTCATTAGATATAAATTATACCTACAAGAATAACTTTGAAAGAAATGTTATATGAGTTTAATGATTTTTTTAATATTTTGTGAATATGCTTTCGAATAACTCCTATTATTATAGCTCGTATGAAAGAAGAAACCTGCTAGAATTTATTTATTATTCAATTAAAGGCGCACAATTTTCTTTGTTTGTATGCCAATTTTTCTCACCGTGAGCCAAAAGAGAAAATATCAGATTCATCGATCTCTAGTTCAATAATACACCAGGAATTTCAAAATCAGTCTAAAAATATCCGTAGCATGTAACATGAGCTATTTTACCATAACAGCTAACCTATGTTATCAATCAAAATTTCTACAATGGTCAATAATTTAGGAAGCTATCAATCTTATTATCACAAGATTACGAGCAGATTTTCAACTATAATTGAGGTAAAATTAAAATTATTGCAACATTTTTAACTAGCTTGTTACTTAACATTAGTGCAAACATCTCGAAATAAGTGAAGCAATTAGTTAATTTGAATTTTTCACATTTATAAACGAAAATCCTGGATAATTAAATGGGGAATATTCAAGTTTGTGAGCAGAAGGATTTTAATCCGGGTGCATTGTTGGGAAACTTTGAACGATCCATCAATCTCAAGAATGATGTCCTTGGAGTTCTTTATCTTTTCCTTATATTTTTATTTGTATTTATCATTCTTGGTGTTATTGCTGGATTGGTTTACTATTTCTTTTTCATGAAAAAGAAACCAAGAAAAATTCGAAAGGGTGCATCGACCAAGTCAAAGTTCCCATCAATTAATTTATCTTTTTCCGGAAAAGAAAAAATTGAAACAAATATGAAATTAAAGTATAGTTTAATATTAGACCAAGACCGAAAAGAGTGTCTTATTAAACTTCACAATGCTGAACAGTTGGCGACGTTCTCTGGAGACCTACCTAAAGCTTATGTGTTCCTAGCACTGAGAAATATAAGAGATGAATCAGCAACGTTAAAACATGGGAAGAGAACTCGAACGATAGACTTGGAAGAGAACCCAGTCTGGGATGAAGAGTTTATGTATAAACTGGAAAATATTGACGATGAAGAGTTACGCTTCCTGGTTTATCATGAAAGTTCTTGTGGACGTGACGAATTGCTTGGAGTCTATGATCAAGATCTTCATGATTTGAAACCAGGATCAAAGACAATGCAAGTCAATCTGTTAGAGCCGTTGATTGATCAAACATCATTCGGGGAGATTATGATTGTTCTCAAGTTAGATTTGAACAATAGTCAAATTCATGTTACACTTTTAGAAGCAAAAAATCTGATTCTAAAAGAAAAGGAAATGCCAGAATTTTTCGTCTCCGTGACAACCCATATTAAGAAGAAACGCTTGCAAAATTTGAAGACTTCAATTCGAAAAAATACAACTGAACCTAATTTCAGTGAAACAATTATATTTCCGATAAAAGAATCAAAACTGTCGATAGTTAATGTTACCTGTAGTCTAAAATACAAATACAACGGTAAAAACGGATGCGTCGGCAGAGTTACTTTTGGAGCAAACGTTAATAACTCAATGGCAAAGAAGCATTGGTTAACCCTTATTGAAAACCCTGAAAAAGCTATTGGAATGTGGCATAAACTACGCCGGATAAGTATGGATGATGAATAAATTCGTGAAAAATGATATTGCTGAATTATTATTATAATCAATAAATAAAATTTTATTATTATAATAATTATAGATATTTTATTTTATGTGCAGTATCTTTATAAAATATGGTATATTCCCATGTTCATCTCATGACTAATAATAGAATTCAAAAGAACCAACCATATACATTTAAAATATCTAAAGCCAGTCAACGTGAATTCGAAAGGTCAGGAAAAAAATTTGTTTTTCGAATTTCATAATTAAGTTGTGGAAATTCAAAAAAAATTTTGAAAAAAATCAATCTGACCGAAATTAGGTCGAAAATGCACTATATTTCCACTTTTTCAACTTTCGAATCCAAAATTTTCATCGATATAAAAGATTTGAATCAGTTGAATGCAGATATTCAAGATCAGCAAGAAAAAATTTGAATTGGGCAGTGAAGGTAGAAAGAATTCGACTTTTTCCAAGAAAAAGTTTAATTTTAAGTCTTGGATCATTGAAAATTAAATAGCTACTGGACATGTGTGCAATTTTAAAGTTGATCTTCCTCAGACTGAATTTAATAAAGCTTTTTGAGATTTTTAAAATGGTGTATTCTGCGCTTCTTCTAGTTCAATATTTTGCCCTTACTTTGGCTAATCTATAGAAAATTTGTCCCCTCTTGTTTTGCAGCAATTTTTCTGGGGCTTTTTAACATCGATGAAATGAAAACGAATCCCTTATAAAAAGACCAACACGATTCAAAGTAAACTTAGAGAGAAATAAGAGGGGGTAACTGTTCTCTAATTTAACCCTTACTTTGGTCCTTATGATCTAATTGGAAATGTTTGAGATTCATTTTCTGATTTTTTTTAATGCATTGAAAAGAGAAGAAAATTCTCTTTCGAATGATATATAATGAGCAAAACATAGTTAAATTATATTAATTTTAAGAAGGTTTAAAGAATTGAGGATGAGGTGAAAAACTGCTTATTCCTTAATGGCTAATGAGTGCTCAACGCTGATTGATTGGAATTTTGGGGTATAGAGGTGATATATTTAATCTTTCTCGAGTCATCATGTGTGAAATTGACTGTACTATTAATGAATATCTTTTTATAATATAACCATGCATAAATTTTATTTGGGAATTTTTATTTTCTTATTGTCAAATTTTGAAAGCGATCCGAAAATGGTATATTTCTAGAAATTAACCCTTTGTTTAGAAATAGAAATTATCCTGTACCATTGATTACAATTATCAATAAATTCTCTCGGCTTATGACTTCTTTTTTCATCTTTTTTGAAAAAGAAAATTTAAAATGATTTATAAGAAATCATATCATATGAAGCAATGCTAATAGTAATTAATGTAAACTACTGAGTAAGTATATCTCAAAAATTCAAAAGAGATCAAATCATTCAAGTCATGTCAACAAAGAATGAAACTTATGCTAGTCAGAATAACTACACAAGTGGTTATAAGGTTGTAACAATATCACAATATTTCCTCAGCTTAAAGGAGCCATGGATGGTCTATGCTGTGGCAGCGGCAATTCTTTTTGGAATATTGCTTATTTTCATTTTAATGATAATATGTTGCTGGGCTTGCTGTTGTCGTAAGAAAAAGAATGAAGCTAAAAAAGGGGCTCGACCAAAAACTGTCTCTGCTATAGTGAGAGGTGATGAGGATGAAGATTTGGGCTTCGGTTTAATATCATATTCTCTGGAATATATTGAGGACAAAAAATGTCTCAACCTTAAAATTGAGGAAGGCGAAAACATTATGAATGACCCAGAGGAACCAATTAATCCTTATGTTCTTGCAAATCTGGTCACAATGAAGGAGGGATCTCAAGAAATTATCGAAGATAAACAAAAAACTCCCGTTAGAAATAATACAGCTTTCCCAATGTACGGAAATAAGCTATCATTCCCTGTAGATAATTTTGACGAAATCAAAAAGTTGACCCTTGAAGTCTATGATTATAGAAATCTTGGCGATGACTTACTTATTGGTACGATTGATGCAACACCAAAACGTGAGTCATGCATTGGCAAAATTCACCAGGCTAACAAGGCAATAATTTCATGGAAGAATCCGTATAGTGGAATAGGTCAAGTCAAGATTATTCTCATATATGATCCAGCAATAGGAAAATTACGATTAAGCATTGTGGAAGCACATCATTTGAGAACAGAAAAGGCTAAAGAATTATTCTTCACTGCAGATTTGTATTATAAAGGCAAGAGGGTTGGCAAATTGATGACACCAAAACGTGAAGGAGTCCGTGATCCCTACTTTGGTTTTGATGATGCCTTTACAATTAAGAAGCAAGCAGTTCCTGATTGCTACGTAATCGTGAGCTTAAAATTCAAGGATGAAAAAGGTGATAAGTACTGCTACGGTCGGATATTACTTGGTTATAATGGTACTGACGAAGCAGCAGTGAATTTGTGGAAGGAAATGATAAATTCTGTTGATATTGCCTGTGTCGGAGTTCTGGAGTTATCTAGGAAAACACTTCCTGTCGATCATGTATAGAAAAGGTTTCTTCTTTTCAGTTATATAAAAATGAATTCTTTGGAGATATTTGTTTTAAACTTGAATTTCGTGTTATCTTATGATTATATTCTTCGAATCTGTTGATTAATAAATCGGTAACAGTGAAGTTCACCGGACACCGAGCCGAAGGGTTGGCCCGCATATACCGGTCTGTGCGTGGGTGTATACATTACATAATATTGCGTGTACAATGTAATGTAGATTAAAAGGGGGTCAGGGTAAATTACACATTATTATTTATCCTACAGATAAATACATTACAAATTGCTCAATATCTCAGGTTCTACAAAAGATAATCCAAAAATTCAAAATACTATCGTGTATAAAATTTTACGCTTAACAAGATGGTATAATTTTCAAATCTGTAGCTACAATAACAACAAAATTACAATATGAAGTATTAATATTCGTAAGTTATAAGTTATAAATTTATTTTGTATCCATAAACTTCATCAAATTTGAAGTGAATTTATTAAGGCATTAGCCCGAGCATTTGCAGTTGTACAACGTCTATTAAAGCTATCTTGGAAAAGACGCAGGCGCTGGTGCACTTTTTCAACTCTTGTATTTCTTCGAATTGAAACCTTGAGAGTACGCCACAGTCTTTCAATTGTGTTTGTATGGGCACCTGTCACAGGATCGACAAAATTTCGTTTGTGATTGACTGTCTGATGCTGGTAACCAAGTTGGTTCAAGCCATTGTATCCTGGCCATTTGTCAGATACAATTAATGTTCCAGGTCTGACCATTTCTGTTATAAAAGCATGTAAATTAACTTGTGTTCTCCTATGCATGCATTTCAACCGGGTCAGACGAGTTTCTCGACAAAACATTCCAACTACCCAAAAGCGCTCGTGACGAAGTAGTCGACCTCTATGATATTTCCGCTTGAAGAGATGCGTTTCATCGACTTCTACTATAGAACCTGGGCCTCCTATTCTTACTTGGCCATCGCCAAGATATGCTGTTAGCTTTTCTTCGAATATGGCCATATATTTGATCACTGAGTGGTTGCTTATCCCAGTTTGAAGAACTGTCTCTTCGATTGTGGTTTTATTGATATAATAGAACATCAATCGAAATATCATGTGCATGGGGATTTTGGCCTCAATTGAATGAAAGAAATTAACTTTTTACCAGCATAAATATTCTTGTCGAACTTACTATAGAATATCGAGCCGATAAACAATGATACCTTATTACGGCATTTAAGACACTGATGCTTCCATTCACGGGCTAATAGCTTTGGTATCATCAGACCATCAGGACATTTAGGACACCGAACTGGGCAATATTTAATCAAAGAGTATTTCTTGCAGATCTCCATAGCTTCTTCTTGAGTATTGATAAATAAGTCTGGAGCGTTAAGCATAATGATATGCATCTTAAGGGGTCTCAAATCTAGATATACTCTTTCTTGCAGGGCTGTTAGCCAATAAGAAGAAACCATTTTCTGTAACCAGGCAAGTATCCTTAACTTTCATAGTCAAAAATCACCTGTGAAATATTTTAAACCGGTTTTCTATGAACTCTTGGGTTACTAGGTATTGATATAGGGATTGATAAAATCAAATGATATTTATCATTGAAAGGCTTGTCTTGAGTTTATATAGAAGCACTAGGGTCCCTATTGTTGCTTGAAAGACTATAGCCATCAGAGCCTTTAAATCAGAGTAAAAAGTAGGCCTTTTATCAAAAATAAGTTTTTTAAATCAATGGGGAGGAAAACAAGTCAATGTACTTATGTTATTTCTAGTAATTTTATAATCCTTTTGCTTAAGTAACTAGGTGTATTGAAGAAGGATTGTTCTAACCAATAAGTCAAGAAATTTGATGATTCCCTGCAGCTATTCCAAGACAACTTCAATAGACTTGGCCCAACTGCAAATGCTCCACTTATAACTTANATGAAACTAATTGATATGAAGTTGGGAATCTATGATTCTTACAGAAATCTCATCAAGAATTCGAATTTATTAAAGATCTTTTGAAATCCTACTCATGTTGCCCACTTTAACCATTCAAATAAAGAAATTCTGAAAAAAATTATTTTAATGAATTATTTCTATTTTTTTTAAATTCCAATTTGGCGCCAAAATCCCATTTTCTCGAAATTTGAACAGAATATTTTTTAGATTTGAAAGTTGGAGGGTGATCAAAAGAGGTTTTTCAAGATCAGGATTGGACAAGAAAAGCAATTCAACTGAATCTTATCTGATGCCTTATTATCGTTTTGAAGCTGAAATTCGATTTTTTAATCATCTTCACTACTTAAAAATCAATGAAAAATCGATAATTCAAAATCTCTCGATAATGGGGTAACCGTCTGTAATTTGGCGGTGCTAGTCAGCTTTCTTGTATAATCTTGATCCTGAAAAATCTCTTTTGATCAATCTCCAACTTTCAAATCAATTTTCAGCTCAAAGTTCGAAAAAATGGGATTTTGGCGACAAAATGGCCATATCTTTAAAAATTTCGAATTCTTGATGGAAATATCGAGATTTCTGTAAAAATCATAGATTCCCAACTTCATATCAACCAACTTTTTATTTAAAACACGACTATTTTCTGAAAATGATCTCCGTAAAATGGTTTTGCCGTACATTAATATACGGATTGATAAAATTCAACGTATCACATTAACTAGTTTTAGTAATAACCTGTGACCACACTTAGCTAATAGGTCAAATGTCTAAATACTCTTTATAAAGAATATATCATTGTTCAAGGTAGGCCTATAACTTCTCTTCAAATCAAAATTTTATAAATTCTTTGACAGAATTTGAGAAAACGTCATTTATTCAATCTGAATATAAATAAGGAGAATGTACTCCCAAGAGATTTATTTTGACTTCTATGTTACACGATTTGACAAATAATAATACAATGTTAAATACAGTGGATTAAGGGATATATACTCTTAGGCTCTTCGAACTCATTGTTGATTTCAATCATTGTGTAACAGGGCATGATGAAAATTGCTACTATTACTTTATTAATAATGAATTCAAAAGTGATGAATTTATTTCAATGATTAAAACAAATCAAAATATCAATTTAATCAAGACGCATAGAATTTTAATCCCTGAATTATTCTGATTCAGAATTTATGAAATACTTTAGGTCCTTTTGATTTAGATTTTGATGAAGAATACTTTGATCAGATAAAGTGCGCGAAAATCATTGGTGGGAATTTGAATCACCAAAATTGGCAAAATCTTTTTTTGGAAAATTCTGACCGAAATGAAATTTTTATAGCTTGATAAATTAGTATTTAGTATTTAAATTGGATTTTTTATCATCTATGATTCAAACAAGTGATATTAAAATTTTCTACTACCTCTAAGGGATATGGAATTTATCAAAATTGAATTTACTTGGCTCATAAAAAATTAATTATTTTCTGTTTAAAATTCAAAACTTAAATAATATTTCATCCATAATACAAGGCCGGATCTATATCAGGGAAAAAGTTAGTAGATGATGTAAAGAATTTATCAAACAAGTCCGTAATTTTTTTCTTCATCTAACCATCATTTTCTTGTACCGTTTTCTTTTTAAAATGTTGATGATTTTTTTTCGTTAGAATAATTTATTTTAAGTAAGTGTATATAATTATAATTATCAAAAATATAGTAATCTGAAATAGCATCAATAAAAATATAGGTTTTCTGAGTCTAGGGCATCTTGTAAAAATAGAAGGAATTGAATATAATCTGGTTGGAGTTGTAATACTTGTAATGAAAATAAATTGGCTTAATAAATTAACTGGATTAATAAATTTGGATCGAATATGCTCAATCTCTCAATTTTCCAATACACTGTGATGGGACTAAAGTTGAAATATAGTCAAGATAACCAAAATCCAGTGCTTTGTAACCTTTTAGTCTCAATTTAAGTGATTTAGAAAATTTTAGAATTGAGTCAATTCGAGAGTTTATTTAAGTCAGGTTTGAAATGGGACTAATTTTAAGTCCATTAGATATACTGAAACCAAGGTCCGAAGTTAAGGAGACAATTTCTCCAGGAAGTATAGAAGCCATTCCAAGAGGGGTTGTACTAGGAATAACTAGGAAACTTAGCTATTGCTCGATTGTCAGATTTTGGTTCTTAAGCTCTTTCAAAAGATCTTTCGTGAATAGCCGATTTCGTAAGGCATAGAAAAATTTCTTTCAGAAGTTGAAATATTTCACGAATACAATAATTTACCAAACTCGAGAAAATAGGGTGCTTACTAGAGAACTGCTCTACAACATTCAATTTGATGCAGAAACATTATCAGGGCTTAAGATATTGAAAATTTCGTTGTTTTAAATGGTTTTCAGAACAGAGGGAATAGCTTGTTAAAATAATATTTCAAAGACGTTTTGATACTCTACTTATAAGTCAACAATTTTCAATATTAGGAACACGATTTCGATCATTTTACGACTCGAAAATTACCCCATAATTTGAAAAATATTCATCAAATTCTATTTCTTGGTAGAAAATCTGAATTTGTGAATTTGTATAAAATAATTCATATAAATGTAAGATTTTTGATTTTGATCAAATAAAAAGATAATATCTGATTCAAATAAAGAAAGACGTCAAAATTTCAAAGAAATGTTCTACATCTTGATTGGTAATCTTAGTTATCTTTGAAATTATCATATTGAAATCATTCTTCTGGGTGATGAATTAATCACATGTTTTATAAAACCCTAAATGAAATTAATTAAAGATTAGGAATAGATTTTTCAAATCTCCAATTTTCAGCCTGGTTCAGAGTCTATTTCGATTTCTTGTATTTACTTGGAACATAGTAGAGGTAACACTTTAACTTCAACAGAACGGAAAATTTCTCAATTCTCATTTTATCAGAATATTTTTCCACATTAGGTCTTTTTTTCTATTTGTATGGACTTATGTAACAAAAATATGAAAAATCCTCAGAACACCTAAAAATGAAACTTCGGCTCTATTATGTCACTTTGGAAAAAAAATTTTCAGAGATTTTAACACAATTCTAAATATTTTACACCACCGTCAGGGGTTTCAAAATTACCAAAATTAAATTCCTGAAATCTACTCTTATTAAAGATGTCCGATGGGAAAAAATTTCATGGGAAGCTACCTCAAAAAACGAGATCATTCTCTAAACATATTTTATTTGAGAATAATAATAATTATGTCTACGATTTTGAATAAATACATATTTAATCTGTTTGGAACGATAATGTTGCTGAACCTCATCAAGTATATTATTACTGATATTATAATCATTAGGAAGATAGGAGAACGAATGAATAATAAGTGATAAACGTTTTATTTTGCCGGGTCTCTTCAGACTTAATCCCGGGATTTGATTATTTACTATAATGCATTGCTAATTCTTTCTGCTCTTCCATTGGATAAAAAAGATCTCTGGAACGGGGGAGAGATGTCAATTTTTGTCGCTTTAAGAATCCATCCATTAGTAATGAATGAAAATTCGAGAATTCAGATAAAGTTCCAACTTAATAAATTAGGAACAGAAAGATGCTGAGCAGGGTCTATTCTGATTGGCTGATTTAATAAAGAAATCTTATTGGTATACAGATTTAGAATAAAATCAAATAGAGGGAGTTTTGTCATCTGTAAATTTGACTAAATTAAGTAAGTCTCCTAAAACCTGAAACGCGTTGACAGAGGTTTCTGAGCTAAGCTTAGAGAATAAAAGCATTTATTCTGTTATATTTTCCTCGAAGCTATAGCCATGTAAGGTTTATTTATTTTTTCGAGTCATAAGTTGATGTCAAGTTTCAGTATTGATGATAGGTTTTATCGTTCAAAGGTTATTGCATGTGAATAAACATAAAAGATATCTATGCTGAAAGACTTGAGAATTCTAAAAGGGTTTCTTCAATAGGAAAATTATTTTGTTCCATGATGGAATCTGAAATCTTCAATAAAAATTAGTAAAAGTAGATTTAATTGGAATTAAAACAACCTTTTTCCAAAGCCTCTTCCAGACGTTTCGGTAATGAGATAGTCAAGTACCTTCTTCAGTGGATAGTAAAAGGGTTACTTATCTTAACTTTGCTAATTTTGCTATTTTGGATATGATGAATTAAATTTCAACATGAATTAGCCGGTATCATTCCTTCTTCTCTGAGCTTTCTGATAACCGAGAAAATTTTGCTAATTTTTCGCTATTAAAACTCAAAATGTCTCTATTTTTGTGAAGACATATCTGATATTAGATATCTCAGATAAAATTCGTAATTCTCATTTATCTTTGCTAATTTTTTGCCAAAAATATTGAAAATTCTGCTATTTTTTTGAGAAATTTACCAGCTAAGTTTCTGCCTTACTTATCTCAGATGCAGGCACCAAGTTTGAACAACATCAATATAAAGATTTTTTTGAGAATTTTTTATATACAGCTATTCTCGATAAATTTGGGAATTCATGATTTTTACAAAAATCTCATTGTTTCATCAAGGTATCGAAATTTTTGAAAGATTTCTTGGTAACTGATTCAAAATGTACACTTTTACTGATTTTAGAAATAAAAATTTGAAAAATAGTTTTTTCTGGAAAGTTTTAGAGAAGTTTTAAAATTCGAGATGGCGCGATTTTTTAATTTTTTTAAACTTTGAGTTGAAAATTTTTGTTGGTTTTAAGGTCTGAGAGGAATCAAACGTTATTCTCTAGGATCATCATTAGGCAAAGAAAATAATTACTTTCATTCATTTTTTGAAAAAAACCCGTCATTTTGAAATGATCTTGGATCACTCTAGTTTATCAATTTCCAAGCAGTAAAAATGGTCAAAAAATAGGAAGTATACTTTCGCACGTGAATGGAGTGTTTTATCAAAAAAAATGAATAAGAGTAAACATTTTCTTTGTCTAATGATGATCATGAAAAGTATCGGTTGATTCCTTTCAGACCTTGAAACCAACAAAAATTTTCAACTCAAAGTTTAAAAAAATATTCATTTCTTAGAGGATTTTGAAGACGAGTGAATAATGAGTAATAAAGCTTTTATTTCACCGGTTCTCATCAGACTCTTACACCGGCTTGATATTTATACATACAATAATGAAAAATTAAAAATCCTGATTGGACAAATGGGAATTGAAAGAATATCACAGGGAGGAGGGGTAAGGTTTCACTGGGCTCATTGTCTTTTCTTGAGAAAGGGATCTAGTTGTAACTGCCCGCTACATCTTTTTCTTTTGACTTCTCGTTTTGTAATTGCACACTTTTTGGATTCAATGATAATTACAGGTTGGGTATCAATTTGATTATCAACTTCTGTTGACTTTTCTTGATTTGCATTTTCACCCTTAGCTGTAGTTGTTACTGGGCATGAAGCGGGTACAATTTCAAGACTAATTGCAGATTAAGAACTAATTGGATTATCAACTTCAATTGACTTGTCTTGGATAGCAGGATTGTTCTCATCTGTAGTTCCTGTAGGAACACTTGACAGAAGCTCAGTGAATTGGGGATTTGCTTCGACTAATTGCTCATTGGATTCAGTTGTAACTGTCTTTTGAGTGGAGCTAGCTAAAGGAGAATCGTTCAGCAAATTAGCAATTTTTTTGAGCTTACTTTTTTGTGTAAAACGTTTTTTCCCCTCGATACCCAACTGAGTAGCTTTCGATACCTTGATGAAAAAATGAGATTTTTGTAAAAATTATGAATTCCCAAATTCATCGAGAATAGCTTTAGTTATTTAAAAATGAAAAAAACTGATAAAATATAAGATTAGGTAAATTTTTCCATCAAATCTACATTTAGATCCACATTTCAACTGGAAATACATTCTTTTATTTCTATGAATAATTAGAAAAAATATTATTTGAAACGGAATTTTTCTGCAAATATCCATGAAAAAATTTACTTGAATCTTTTAGATTTCTTTACTGAGACTTCTAAAATAAACATATTTTATAAGTTTTCTTCTATTTATGGAAGTTATATCATGATAAGTCAAATAATGTACTGAAAGTAGTTGAAGTGAAAAAAATTTCCGTTTTGTATTACAGCACAGACCAATTACTTGGTACTTAAACTGGAAAAAAGGAGATGTATGCCACTGTCAGTATTTTTCTTTGATCTTGTTTTTCATAGTTAGTTTCACGTCTAAGAATATTAGACTATTTTTCCATAGTAAATTTAATATCAAGATGAATCGAATTCATCTTTAGGAAATATTCATCTGATGAAAACATCTAATGTAAAAATCAGTGAAATAATTAATTTATCACCGACCTAAAAAATTATCAGCTAAAAGAGGACTGAGAACTGAACTTTTATTTAGAGATAAAAAATCAATTTTGCAAGATTTGTTAAAATATATTTATATTTAATGCAAAAAGCATTTTCTTTTACAATAACAAGAAAATATATAAATTCAGATCAATTTTCATCAATTTACTAATAGAAAGTAAGGTTCAAACTAATGAAAAAATAAGTTATCGTTGAATGCGATCTGAAGGATTTGATGGCAGGCTTAATGAATCATCTATAGTCAAGTACTTCATATAACCTCTCGACTCGGCCTCCAAGAGCGAAAGTTGACTTTTGGCCAATTGTAAGTTCATATCTTGTAAATGATCCATCTATGAATAATTTTTTTGAAAAAATAATCGTTTAAAATGAAAAAAAGTAATGCTAAAAATCAGAGACGAATTCAATTAATTATTGAGATATTTATCCATTTATAAATAGAGTAAAAAAACAAAGAAGATTAACTGCTAAAACTTCTGTGGAAATTTCCCAAAAAGTTATTCTTTTTTTTCTTCTGGTAAAAAATCAATGGAAGCTTAGAAATAAATTATTTCATGTATAACAAAAATTTAAAACTACGTCAAGAAAAATTTGAATTTTATCTGACTTGATCTTCTTATATCTTGTCATATTTGCTCAAAAATGTTAGACTGAAAATAAATATGAAACATTAGAAAGTAATCTTTATTCTGTCAAGTCAGCAAACATGAGTAAATTTTAATTTTATAAGTTATGTATTAGTATATGAGTGTGAGTTCTAGCCGTAAATGAAGATTCGTCCATTTGAAAAAAACAAGAAATTTTTTTGTACATGCCTTGCACGAAACAAAAACAAATTCATAAAAAAATTTCAATGCCGACACCATATAAAAATGTCAGATATCCTAGCTTATCGAAGATTTTATAGAATATTCATGAAAAGAGAATTTATTTTTCTTCTACGTTAGAGAGAATTGAAAAAATCTCAGAGGAGCTGACGTTTTTATTTGGTGTCGGCATTAGAAGATTTTTTTATTACTTTGATACTTGTGTGAAGCATGTGCTGGATGAAGAAAAAGAATGAGGAATCTAGATTATTTTCACAAAGAACTGAAAGATTTACAGATTTTCTGAGTCTGAGATTAGTTAACATTTCCGCTTTTGAATCATAAACTACATACATTTTGAATATTTCCTAAGTATTTTTCATATTGGCTTATCCTAAACTGAAATATTCAATGCATTAGTTTAATAACTAACCCCTTATCACAAATTAGTAATTAGTGATTCCGTGAAATTACTAGAGGACATAGATTCACTGTATCATGTATATGTTACCGTGATAATGGGAAATCAATGAATGGACGGAAATCACTAGTGAAAATGGGAAATCGTTTATTTTCCCGGAAAAATAGGAAATATTTACCCTTTTCATTGAAACCTTCGCCGTGAAAATGGGAAATCAGGGAATAGACGGTGATCACCAGTAAAATTGGGAATTATCTCAAACAATGAGAGTTTAATTTTTTCAAAGGGCTTGTTTCTTTGATCAAATTATCTTACTTTTCACACATACTTTTAGTTAAACCTTTTTTGGCCATTCAGAGTTAATTACACTTTTTACAGTTTTGACTACAATTTCTTACATATTTTACACATTTGACTATTTTCAAATTCCAGTTTGATTCTGTGAGACACAATTAATAGAAATTATACCCAAGAGACCATGTTAGTGAAAAGGGTAAATATTTCCCATTTTTCCGGAAAAATAAACGATTTCCCATATTCACTGTATCATATATATGTTGCAATCATTTTGTAGAACTCGATAGTTATATATAATCTTCGCCGATTATGTATAATAATCAAGCCTCTGATCATTATATATAATTCTTATCTTGAATGAAGAAAAACTCTGACGATTATATAAAACTCTTGTCTGATAAAATAGGAGGGGTAGTAACATACATGCCAACCATAAAGAACATGAATATAGTGTACCTAATAATGGTAAGATTTGAGAATTTTTAGCATAATTCTTTTCATCTAAAATTTGATAGAATCTTTCTTTAGGATTCATAATGAATAATTGAGGGACCTAAATTTTCTTTATTTGATAATATCAGTCTCACGAAGAAGGAAAGGAACATGGCCTTGGCAACTTAGTATACAATAGTTCTTCATATCATTATTAGGTACACCATGTTCTTTATGGTTGGCATGTATGTTACCACCCCTCCTATTTTATCAGACGAGAGTTTTATATAATCGTCAGAGTTTTTCTTCATTCAATATATAATGATCAGAGGCTTGATTATTATACATAATCGGCGAAGATTATATATAACTATCGAGTTCTACAAAATGATTGCAACATATATAAACACTATGTACATTCTTATTCATTTGAGACTTGAAAAAACTTGATTTACAACTAATTCAATTGAAATGCATTGATCTCCAGGAATACGCAAAAATCTCAGCTTTATCATTCACTAAACGCATGCTATACTAATTCAAAGAAAGTTTTCTTTTCAAAAAATTTTTTAAATTCAAAAAAGGTATTTTTGAATGGAAAAATGAGCAAACTTTTGATCGATAATTAATAAATCCTGGACTAAAATTAATTGCGTTAAAATAACTTTATATTTTTAATCAGCATATAAACAAACCATTTGATAGACAAAATATTTACTTACTATCAGTAAGAAGCTCGCTGACACCAATAAAAGGAATCAATCAGATTTTGTACAATTTTCTTTCAAGACCTGTTGACCATGTCACGAAATATAGCGCAATTTCTTTATATTATACTATCGTTTAAAACCAACAGGTTCTATAAAAACGATTTCAAGTTTTTCCCATCAAAATATCGCTATCAGATAATGAAATAATAATTTTTTTCTTTTAAAATTTTGAAATTAATCTTCTAATTAATTTGAGACAGGTAGCTAATCAGGATATAGAAGAGATAGAAAAAAAGAGAAAATTTTGTAACTTAACATGTATAATCCTTTTAATTAAATTTTTTCCTGTTTCTTTTTCTCTTGTGTTTGAGCAAATAAACAAAGAATGAGAACTAGATAACAAAGAAGAAAGGAAATTCAACGATTTTTGCCTTGATAAAAAAATTATCATGCAATAAAATTGCAGTTATGTCGAGAAGACATAAAGCTGGTTGATATGAAGTTGGGAATCTATGATTTTTACAGAAATCTCGATATTTCCATCAAGAATTCGAACTTTTTACAGATTTTTTGGAATCTTGTTACCCACTATTACCAGTTGAAGAAAAATATTCTGAAAAAAAATTTTTAATGAGAAATATGGCCATTTTTCAAATTTCAATTTGGCTCCAAAATCACAATTTTTCGAACTTTGAGCTGAAAATTGATTTGAAAGTTGGAGATTGATCAAAAGAGATTTTTCAGGATCAAGATTATACAAGAAAGCTGACTAGCACCGCCAAATTACAGACGGTTACCCCATTATCG